>WUAW01002618.1:341-21962 GCA_017165845.1 Thaumetopoea pityocampa | reverse complement strand
CACCAACCCGCACTAGGCCAGTGTGGTGGACTACGGCCTAACCCCCCTCCTGATCTGGGGAGGTCCGTGTCCCTGTAGTGGGGACGATATGGACTGGGGATGATAATGATGATAAAATATATGATATGTAAATGCGCTGTGGGATGCCGAAATGATAATCTTGAATGAAATTTTAATTATAAAACTACTCAGATCGACTAATTAAGGGCTTCTGAAACCAAATCCGTCGATGTTTGTTTGTTTGTTCGAGCTTCACGCAAAAACCAACAGGTAGATTTTGGTCAAACTATTACGATCTTAAAGGTACTAACTATTCTAACTTAAATACTGCGGTATGTTTTATTAAAATTAATTCAATAGAATTGAAGATACAGTTTGATCTCAGTAGCCGTCCATAAGGTACGAAAGTTTAAGTAAAAATGGTTCTAAGGCTTTTTATATAAATTTATGATTTCTTCGATATTTCCCACATAGCGGTAAACTGACATTCACGCGGGTGGAGCCGTGGGCGAAAGCTTAGTATATATAATTAATTTTCAAAAAATTATTTTGTATTACATTTTTTTATTAGAAACTATTAATCGATTGGCTTAATAACTCTGCTTTCTTCCAAGCTTTCGGGTTCAAATCCCGGTAGAGACAAACTTGGTATGTAAAGTGTATGACTATTTGTACCGGTCATGGATATTTATCTATACAGGCTGTCCCAAAGGCCAAATAAGCCAAGTCGTAATAGTTATCAGAAAATAAAAAAAATCTAAGTTGTGTATTTTAAAAACTATAAGCGTTTATAAAAAATATCAAAAAAATCTACACCCTGGGACGGTCTTTTCGCTCCTATTCCCATAAATTTTTACTTTTTTATTTTTTTTATTATGTAAACCTGAATAATGCTTCTGTAAATTGTTGTCCAAAATTCAAAGCTAGCTCCAGCTTGGAAGAAAATGTCACTTTTTGACCAAACCAAGTATTCAAAATCAATACTTTGCTCAATTTTAACTGACTGTACTGGAAAAAATGTACTACACGGGGTTGGCAAGTAACTCTATAAGTTGGCGCATTTAATAAGGATTCCAAAATGGTATGACACTTGCTAGAACTATTTCTTAAATTGTAGATAATATTTTTTTTAATGAAACCCAGTTTTGAATATTTTTTCTTATTTACTTGAAAATAATTCTAGTACACGGTTTTCCTTAAGGCCGTAAATTCAAATAGTTTGAGTGAGACGGTGGAGTCATTTCACGAAGTGTGTGAGTGAGACAAAGTCCTATTTTCAAGTAGTTCAAGAGCACAACGGACTATAGTAGTGATGACTTATTCTTTTTTGCTTTAAGGATTGATTTTCTTTTGTAGAAAAGTTTTAACTTATGAAATTAAGCAGTAATAATTTGGATAATAAGTTTATCCAATTTACAACAAGTATTCAAAACATCTTCATTAAACATAAAATCAAATGTTGAGATTACATTTAAATTAAATGTTCAAATTGCCTTCCTTCGGCTGCAATGCAAGCCAGACATCTTAAAAATGATCGGGTTATCGCACGGATGAATCTTCCATTATTAACAAATTCAGCTGCTTCCTTTAATCGCTGCCGTAGCTCAACTAATTTCCAATTGATTTTAGGTAAATTCTTTCTTTTACCGCTCCCCAGTATAAAATCTGAGGCATTTAAATCGCGCGAACGGGCTGGCCACGAGATTGTACCAGACCGCCCTATACAACTACCAGGGTAATCCTTTTCAATATCTAACCGAGCGGGTGTAGTGCGATAGGCAACTGTCATTTCACTCATTCTTTCTAAATTACCAAACCTACTATATTATTATTAAGAAAAAAATTCTTTAATAACAGGTTCTTATCCAATTCTGAACCATAGTACAAAAATGTGGAGTGTTAACCTGTATCTACTATACAAATTCTTACCGAATGTGTGGTCCGTCTGTCTGCGGTTCATTATGCTGTAGGCTCGTCGATGCACAAGCCTGTTTATTAATGCGATATATCTCTTATTAAATTCTGTTTCTGATTCTGTTGGCTCGTCTTGGCCCGTTACAGTTGTCTCTAGCATATCTGTAAAATCATCAGTGACGGTGATGGTTTGGTTAATAACAAAAAAATAAAAAAAAAATTCAAAGAAGTCTGTTAAGCGTGGAGATTAAGTTACATCCCTTCTTTTTAAGGAGGAAACTCATACCATATTCATACTTCCACGCGCTGTTGATGATGATGATAATTTTAATTTTATAAAAATCATCATCCCCAGTCCATATTCGTCCCCACTTTGGGAACACGGACCTTCCTTTATCAGGAAGGGGATTACGCCGTACTCACAAACATATCCATATAAATATATCTCAGTAAAACCTCACTATATTTTTAGTTTAATTTCAAGTAAAAACTCTATTTACTTGTGGTACACGATATTACTTAACATTGAACTACATATATAGCTAGTTACGTTTATAGTAAGAGATGTGTTTTCTTTTATAAAATTAAAATAATATCTCTTAATGAAAAATCCTATATTTTATTTAGTAGGTTGGTGACAAAGTCTGTATGTGACTGTATATAATAGCCATTTTAAATTTCTGTTTATGTAACAGTTGCACAACTTTTATGAAAGCTTAAATAACTACTAATAAAATTAGCGATTTTAAAAACTATCGTTAATAAGTCCTTTGTCAGTTGTGACGTATTTTAAATAAACGTTATAATAATCGGACGCGCTAGGTGGGAATGGCACTTGTCGGCTGTCAGCCGTACCGAGCGGACGTGCGATCACGACGGTAGTGAAATAACGAGTGTTTTATTTAACTACCCGCTTACCGCTGTGACTAGAGGACGTCACATTAGTATTTGGTCAATGTCTGTATAGATTGCATATCTTCAACCAGCTAGATGTATGTATACTTATAACTCGTTTTTCATTTCATAGTAATAAGCCATCATTAAATATCACTAATTTCATTGTTTTCATATATCTTTTAAGTAATAATAAATATACGTAATTAGATTTTAATTGACTGCTTAATAAAATTAATTTAATATACTTTACCTGGTGGAAAAGTGGTCCACTGATAATCAATCTCTGATAACAATATCCAATTGCCACACCACCAGGGAGCAGCATAAATTCCTCTGTCATCGCGATCCCCATCAGCGCCTTCTGAACTTCCAGAGCACTCTTCGTGTTCTACGCGTGTTTATAAATTGTTAAACCGTAGGAGTATAATAAGAAATAATAATTAAATTTATAATAATAATTAATATCAATTAAATTAAAGGTGTGGTGTGGGTCGCCCTCCGATTAGGTGGACCAATGACATAATTAAGGTCGCTAGTAATCTATGGATGCAAGCAGCTCATTGCCGCTCGGTGTGGCAATCATTAGATGAGGCGTGTATCCAGCAGTAGAAGTCTGTGGGCTGATATACTGAAGATGATTAATAATTAAAAGTTAATTTTAATATACGTATTTAATAGTATTAGGGCGGCATTAAATCTTACATATTAATGATATTGTTCCATTTATATAGCATTTAATTCTCTCTCTCTCTCTCTCTCTACCTGGCATTATCCTACTTTTTGCGTCAGGGCGGCATTAAACCTCACACGATATTGATATTGTGTCATTCATATGGCATTTAATTTTCTCTCTCTCTCTCTCTCTCTATTTTTCTCTCTACCTGCCACTATCCCGTTTTTTGCATCAGAGTCTGCTATTTTTGCAGTAAATACGGTTATCGGTAGGGTTAAGATGATCCATTGCCATCTGACGTCTTCTCCGTAAGTAGACACGATTCCTGCTGACTATTAGTATTATTGAGACACCGGACCCACTGTAATACGTGCCTTCCAAAAAAACGGTAAAGCCATGGTAAGGTTACCGTACCAGCTAGAATCGAATCCAAAACTTTTAACTCTCGGAATTGGTACGAGACCTCACCCACTAAGCTGCTATTAAAAGCTATGAATGAAAATCTCTATATATAAAGAATAGTCGTTTTCTTACCGTCAGGATCTACGCTAGCGCTGGAACCACCCAGTTTATCAAGACTATTGCCAGCAGAACGAGCGATACGTGTATCTTGAGGTTTTTCACTAGCAGCGTATTCTTCTTTACCTCTTTCTTCAGACTGATGATAGAAATTTTTATTTGATCTAGTATTAATATTTATAGCAGTGATAGCCTACTCGTATGACAGCACACCAACGCGTTTTAGATCTCAAATTCAAACCCAAGACACGCAAAGACTCTGACGTTTTAAGACACCTCTGACGTTTCAAAATCATGTGCGTATTAATAATTAATTATTACTTAATTCAAAAACAGTGAAGGAAAACATCGTGAGAAAACCTGCATACCTGAGAAATTTTTTTCGACAGCGTGTGAAGTTTGCCAACCCGCATTAGGCCAGCGTGGTGGACCAGCCTAATCCCTCTCATTCTAAGAGGAGATCCTACAGTAGTACAGTAGATGGGACGATGATGATGATTATAAATTCAACACTTAAAAAGACCGATATTATCCGACCTTTTTATAAGTAACACTAAGAAATTAAAAAATAAATATTAAGATGTTAAATCAATAACCTTGTCACCGATATGCCAACGATGTAATAATAATAAAGACTAACATGGACTTAATAAAGACTAATATGGTGAATATATTATTTTTCAAAAATAATTTTATCATAGGTATTGTAAAATTAGTCACTGTAGTCATATGTGTAAGTTTTACTGGTGCAGATAGAGGGATGAACAACACTAAAGCTACAGAGCTGATTCAATTACCGGAATACCAAATACCGGATGAGAAATGGACCGTTATTGCTATAAGGGATATCGCTTATTTTTTGCGTAATCATAAATTTAACGAATGGGATCGAAGATACTATGAAATAGAGCCACCTATAGAAATGAAAGGATTTTATCATGGTTTTCCGTCACCTAAATTGAGGCCACTCCATTGGAAAGTCTACGAAAATTGCTACAAAGGCTTCTATAAATGTATAGTATATTTATATAATATTGTAAAAACTTCCCCACTCACTAGAAACGGTGATATTTTATTAAGTTCGAATAAATATGAAATAAATAAATATGGTACATTACACATGGAAGCGAATAACGAATGCAAAAAAGCGATTTTAAATATTGAGAGAACAGGTTTACCGTTTGATGGGCCGAATGAAAAATTTCAATGGAGCACATCAGCGTCTTATTACATGTGCTGGTATACAATGTTAGGAACTCCTGCTTTGTCTATGCTGGGTGATTCATGTGACAATTTTGCCAATTGCCTGGATACTATGCATGGTAACAAAAACCGTGATCCGCGGGCCGATGATAGATTACCATTCGCCTGTGCTATGTATAGTTTTTGTCCAGACGCTTGTTGTCCAATTAAGCACGTAAACACACTATCCGAATGTTATAATCATAAAAGTAATCCTTGTTATCTCGAAAATATGGAACAAGCTTTTCACAGACAATGCCGATTTCATCGTGATCAAAACCAAAATTTGGAAGACATCATGACTAATAAGTGGAATGTATCGTGTCATTGCAAAGACGCAGGATTTGTTTGGAAATCTATGTTTGGCATGTGTGTAGATACAAATGAATGCATAACTAATGAGCACAACTGTGATAATAACACCCAACATTGTATTAATTTACCAGGAACTTTTCGGTGTGTTTGTAAATGGGGATTTTCTTTCCATACAACTAAAGGGCAGTGTATTAAAAAAGATTTAGTATTAAGCTCTAATGAAGGCGTCGAAACAAATTATACAGGTGTTGTCGATAATATCAAAAGTGTTTTCAGATTTATTGGTTTCTGAATAATAGTTACCTTTGCTCTAACATCTTGTCTGTTACGGAAATGACGTTTAGATTTGTCTTCGGAACGATACCTCTTGTCCAATTTTTTATATAAACGGGCACCAGTCGCATGCTTTTTAATAGACGTATACGATGGCGAGTCCGCGAATCTTGCCGGCGCGGGCACTATATTTGGAGTCGTGTCTGCGTAGGATTCCTGAAAATAATGATACGCCCACAAATTTCGGGATAAGACGAAGACTTAAACGAACTGTTATTGGCAGTATTCGTGGACAAGTTTATTTCTTGATACTGTCACCGAGATATTAAAAAATAGTATTAATTATGATATAGTTGTTCTATGTTGAACAATTTCACTTATGTGTCTTCATTAACGCGGTAATCTAAATAGATGGAATTACACCAATACGAAAAGTTTGTACACTGGTCGTTCTTATCGAATATTGCGATCTCTTCCAAACAACCTTTAAGACGTGGTGAAAGTCAGTGAGAAACAAATTAGTATCGCGATCACGCGAAATCATCGCGAAACTAATATCAAATAAAAATATGCATTACGAGTATATTTCATTAAAATGTTGAATTCACATTAGTAAATTGAGATTATTTTTATGTAGTACATATTAAATTTTGTTATGAATAAACCACAAAAATTAGAAAAGAATATTGATTATGTTCATATATTCTTGAAGTATACTTTTTTTTACTTGCAACTAACACATAGGTGTAGGATTAATTTATATTTTAGTTAACTTTATAGTAGTTTAGTTTATGATAGTTTCTAAACGGTGCTTGAGTGAATGTAAGAATCAATAATATGAGCGAAAGAGGTCTGCAACAGCATGTTCAGTGAAAGACGATGACAGACGAACGGTTTGTTGTGTTTAAGATTTTAAGATGTTTAAGCTGTAACTGTTAAGAATAAAATAGCAAAGTGAATATTTGTTTCTCTATAAATACCAATAACCAACAATCTGCACGGATATACAATTTCATAATAGATATTTTGCCCATTTTAATTTTTTTAAAAGTCCAATAATTGATTTTATAAAGAAATTACTTATAAGTTTGTGCGAGTTTACCGCTGTATCTGATGCGGGAGTCGTATAGTCACAAGAGAAAACGAATGCTCAAAGTTATTTGGTCGGGGTAGCGCCTAATTAAGAATAGAGTTGTGATAATTTCGGTGAAGTATATATGATATACTGTAGCTCTAAAAATGAGTCAACAGACACATAGCGAACTTATATATTTCTAAAACAAGTTGGAATACGTACATCCGTATGTGAAGTTCTAGAAGTAACGCTATCGTGTTCATGTGCGGCGGTTACAATGTGTACCTCTTTACCGCAATGCAAGCAATGCGCCTTAGCTTCACTGTCTGCACAGGTTGCATTTTGTTCGTTTTGTTCCGAATAAAACACTGAATCAGAACCGGGTGACACCGATCTCAGTGACTCCGCTGACGCTGCTTTTGCAAATTTACCATCTGTAATTAAAATAATACCGAACAAATTACATATATGTACTTATATTGTCTATACATTAAAGTTATTTAAAAAGACTAGTTAAGGGTTTCTAAAACCGACACCATGTTTTATAATATTTTCTTCGCACCTTTTATTTTGTTTGTTTTTGTTACGATTTTGCAGTTTTAAAAATATCATTCCAATTTTTATTTTCATCAAAATTGGTCAACTAGAGCTAAAGATACGGCATAATCTCCATTTTAATTGCCATCATTATGATATGACCCTTTACCTTCAAAAGTGAACCTTTACCTTATTTGTAAATATATATTTATTTCGGGGATTTTTCATTTAGCGTGAAAAGAGACATTCACTTACGTAAAGCTGCTTGTATAACCTAGTAATAAATATTACTGTAGAATAAATCAAAAAACAATACCTTTGTCTTGCTTTCGGTGATGTCTAGGCGAAGATGTTGGACTTTTCACGTATCGAAGTGGAGTTAATCTGGATCCAGCACAGGTAAGAGTTCTAGTCGTCTCAATATCTTCCGCTTCTAGAGAACTCAAGCAAGGAACTGTTGGTATAGATTGTTTTCTTCGCGGCAAACTGCCTGGTAGTGATATGCTTTCATTGGAACCGCTTTTTCTCCGGGGCCTATTAAAATGATTATAAATTCATTTACGAGTATTATTGGGGTATAATATTATAAGAGCTAACAAAGACTAAATGAATTATTATTTGATTAAAAAGAAATAATGATTGAAGTGTAAGCGTGTGATGACCTCCAAAGCTAAAGGGAGAGGTATGTCAGGATATTATTAAACCGGTTCTTCTTCTCTTATGGTAGCAAATATAGGCCAAATCTTGAATAGACATAGTACTTTTATTCAAGTGCTTTGCGTTATAGAGATGAAAATGCTGATGTGGAATTCAACGTTGCGTTGTCTGATGGCATACGTTACATATGTCACGTTCAGTCTTGGTGTCCGTGACGTGATAGACAAATTCCAGGAAGATTGATTAAAGTGGTTGGCCACGTTATCAGTATAATTAGGGCAATGCCTTGAGACCAGAGAATTAAATCAGCATATATTGCCAGTGATGACTTATAAATCTGAGATATTACCACTGACTGTAGGCCTCATAAGAAAGTTCAAGGTCACTCAGCGAGCAGTGAAAAGAGCAATGCTCGGAATTTCCCTGCAAAATGGGATCTGAAATACGCAATAAACTGGAGTCGCCGATGTAGCTCAAAGGATTACAAAGTTGAAATAACAGTGGACAGGGTACATAGCTCGCAGAAGCGGTGGAAGTTGAGGTCTTAAAGTACTGGTGTGGCGGGCCCAAACCGAAAAGTGGAGTGCAAGTTGACCTTCGACTAGATGGACCGATGTTCTAATGAAGGTCATAGGCAATCGGTGGAGGCAGGCGGCTTATAGCCGTTTGGTTTGGCAATCATTAGAGGAGGCCTATATCCAGCAGTGGGCATCTGTGGGCTGATATGATGATGGTATTATGATAGGAGATGACTTGATATGAGCTGTTCTTGTAGCAAGAACTCGAGGTTGCTCTAAAGAGCATTGACTGGATTGAAGCCATGGAAGTTAATGGGTTCACTATTGAGAATGTGGAAGATACAGCAAAGCGGAGAAGACGGAGCAGCAATGTTGACCCGATAGTAATAGACGCCGGAATTAAAAATGCCAGGAAGAACAGGATATATACCTATAAACATTAAAATAATTACTATTACAGAACATAATAGAAATAATTATAAAGAAAGAAGGAAATAAAATATTTATTTTAACAAGTAACTGTGCCTGCCCGAAAAAAATATAAATTACATCGAGTGGTACTTGTATTACTTTATCATCAAACTTTCGGTGATTAGCTTATTTTTAGGTAAGCACCTGTATACGCAGTGGTGACTATTCGAAGTTGGTGACTTAGCAATATTAGGACTTGTGCCAGTTTTTCTTCGCGGACTATCTCTTAAACGTCTATGTTTCCTTGGGGATATGTTTCCGTTACTAGTACCTATGATAAATAAAAAAACATGTTAAAGACATGAAAATATTATACACAGTAATATAAGACAATTTAATACTCTAGAAACTTTACCTTCTTTTCTATATTGTTCACTAGAGTCATCTGAAGTTGGGATATTTAAATGTAATTTCATATTGGGCCCTATTGCTTCCCTTCTTTCATAATGTTGTCGATGACTGAGATTACCGTCAATAGTTTTGTTTTGTGTAGGACTCTTGGCTTTCAGTTTGGTTCTTTTAACAAATCTTTCTCTCTCTCGTTTATAATCCACGTCTTTATCTTTGCTCATTTTCTCTTTTAAAGATTTCTCTATATCTATATTTTCTCTAGGTGAGGACTGAATACTTTTAACTTTTTCTACAAAATGTGTTTTCTTTTTTCTACATTCAGGTGTTTTTTCATCTGATGGTGACTTTTTGCTATTTTTGAACAAGCTTTTCTCAGATCTCTGGCTTACATTATCGGTTTCATTACTTCTTTTACCCCAATCGTCTTGAGATGTAGACACAGAATCATCGTAAGACTTGGAAAATTCTAACATGAAAACTTTCTTTTTTCGCCTTTTCTCGTCTGATAACCATGATTTTGGTCGAGCTGATGAAGATCTATACTTTTGTGAGTGCTTGTAAGCTGAAAACCATTTTATATTTAGTACACATGCACGGAAATAATATTTCAGGTTATTATCATTTATTATTTTCATACTTAAACCTCCATCATCGTCGTCTTCTACAGGACTCTCATAATAACCTGAAGATGAATAATGTCCACTTCTTTCGTCATCTGACAAAGATCCCTAAAATGGTTAATTTAGATTAAATGCGAGTAATGTAATGAATAGTTTTTTTTTTAGATATGATAAATACCATTATTTTAGGCACCAGCTGCTCCTTCTCTTCAATAGGATGAAGCTCTTTTTTATCTTTGGTTTTATTTTCATTATTTTCTGGTTGTTCTAATATTTTTTCTGCTACAATTTTGTCTTCAACTGCTTCAATAACATTAGAATTTGATCCACCTATACTATAGCTTCCACTTGAACTACTCTTTCCACTAATGGTACCCCGCAATGACTAAAACAAAAAAGTCAATACTGCAATAAATATATTACTATTAAAATTGTATTATATAAATGAGATTTAAATTACAAAAATAAGTCACAATTTTAACCTTAGAAACTTTGGCGATATCATCTTTTATTTTAATATCAGTCTTTTCTCTCCTGATGTGTTCAGTGTGTGGTGTTATATCTGCTTTAACTTCAATTTTTTCCATTGTAATTTTAGGTAATCTATCAGGCAATGGTAAAGGAGGTGATGATAGATCAGGAACTATAAACTCGTCGTTTATTTGCAACGGGGGTGAAAAACTGGGTACAACCAAATCCTCAGCAATATTTTCTGTTCGGGTTGAAGAATAAAGGCTAGATGCACTTTCAAAAGATGAACCTTCTTGTGTTTTATTATTTTCTGGATCTGAAACCATTATAGAATGATGATAATTACTAATAAATACAGTCGAAAGATATATAATTTCACTGTTGCTGAGTAAAAGTCTTGAACTCACTTTGATTGTGATTTTTACTATTGCTTTTCTTAGAACTATCAGAATTAGCAGTAACGTAATCTTCGGTAGTGGTTGTACTTTCTGATACGTCGGTAGTGTTTATTTTTCCAGAATCAGTTCTAGCTAGACTTGTTTCACTGCCAGTAGCTTTAGCTAATATCGGCTCTGACGGAGATTCCATAATTTGGTTCGGGATAGTTCCGTTAGGCTCCTTCTGCTGTGCTTTTTTCTGCAAATCCCTTCTCCTAGAAGGACTTAACGCTCTTTCCCTTTTTTTATTTATAAAGCTTGGAGTTCTTTTAAATGGAACATCTGTTAAATCTAAGCTTGGATGAGTAATAGCAATACTTGGCGTGTGGTTTATTTTAGAGGGTCCAATTGGAGATAATGTCTTTGATATAGACGGTTGCTTTGTTATTGGCAGTGAAACAATTGGTACAACAGCAGGTGGTGATAACGACGATCGTGCTTGTTGTGAACTAGAACTAGAAGTATCTAATTTATTTCTAGGAGAAGTTGGTGACTGACTCTGAAACAAAACGACGATTGTAAGTATTTTATATTACTCTTCAGTAAGCTGATTGGTTTTATATATTAAGTTACGTACTTGTGAAGCATCAAACTCTTCGTCTAAGGCATCAGTATCTAAGGAAGATCGTTGTTGATGTTGTAATAACAAAAGCTGTTTTCTTCTTGAAGTTGGTGTTAGCAGAGCAAGTGCTCCAGGTGACGCTGCTAGAGAACTCAGATCAGATGAACTGTAAAAGATATTAAAATGTATCTAAAATTCATTGAGTTATTATTTCACATTAAGTAGGAATCCATTTACCTTATGACAGTCCCATTTTCCGTACCAGAGTCCACTTGTAACACAGTTGCTTGCGATTCATTCCACATGCCATCAGAATGGTCCCTAAAATTAAAAAATCTGCCTATACAATCCTAAATAGCATTTTACTTAAAAATGTTTGACACAATTGATCTTACCGGGTTGGATCAACTGTTAGTGATTCATTTGATGCGCAAGGTGAAATCTTCTCTAATGGTGTTAATACAGTGGTATTTTTAGAAATAACTGCTCGTTTTATGTTTTGATCTACTTCGATAGTTACAGGCTCGGGTGATTCAGGACTAGATTTAGCAGTACTGAAAAATGCAATTAAAATAAATGTCAAGTAAGTAAATGAATAATTTGATTTTTAAAAGTTGCAATAATTAATTTTTTTTTTACAATAACTGTCTATTATGGATGAGACGATTTACTAAATGCGTTAGAATATTTTGCATGACATGACTAGCAAGCTATTTACTAATGAAAGCTAAAAATAAATTTAATTATGTTTACGTATAATACCTGTTCTCGGGAATTTCTTCCTTATCAAATATTATTTCCGTCTGTTCTTCAAAACTTACACTTCGATTTCTAAATGGTTCATGCTTGTAACTAATGTATTTTTCATGAAAATCTTCATATGGTGCATTTCCATCTGAAGAACTATAGAGAGAAATATGTATGAATGAGAGTGAATGGAAGCACAGCATCGCGAGTTGAAGCTTTGAAGCTAATTGCAGTATCGAAAAGAAAGAAATTATGAAACTGTGGTACATTTTATAAGTAACGATATTTGTGAAACTTGAATTGAAATCTTGCCAGTGTGCGGACTCTATGTGCAATGTGCCTACTTTTTAATATGTAAAAATTATATTTTCTTGTTTACCTAAAAGATCCATCCGGTTCAAAACCAAATATGCCTTCATCTTTTATAGGAGTCTGTGTATAATTCTGGCCAATGTATTGCTTATACATTGCTTCTCTCTCACGATCCTGTCTTGTCATATTCTCTTGGCTAGTTGACATTATTATTGGAGCATCTTTGACGTTGTCCCTGCTTTGTAGTTCAGTTTTTCTTCTGTAAGTAAACAAATTATCAATTATTTTTTGAACAACAGTAGGATTTGGAGGCACGTATGGCTTCAGATATATCGTCATACATGACCTCGACGTTGTCATCTGACACTCAGATCGTCGAGGTCATAGTTGGTGTGTAAATCCTGTTTAACCTGGTGTGGATGACCTTCAGCACAGTTTGCACAGTATCAGGCACGCTACCTAAGTCGATAAACTTCCGACCTTCACTATGTTGTTGTTGACGAGAGACCTATGAATGATGAATTCGATACCACCTTGGGACAGCTGATCGCCCTCTCGAAAGTAGAGCAAGTTGTTGGACTCAAAGGAAACTATTAGATTTAAAAAAACAGAAAAAGGCAGTGAAATTTAAGCTATATTTTGTCAATATCATAAGTTAATAAATAAGTATATTGGATAGAAGTTGCCAGTAATAATATTTATGAAACTTACACATCTAAAAGTATTTCTCCTTCAGACAATGTTTTCTGTAACATTCTCCTGTTTTTTCTACATAACGTTGTGAAAGGTATGGCCTCCTCATCAGGCCTTGGTTCGAAATCAATTATTATTTCTTTCTCATTCTTTTCGCTATCATCAGTAGTAGTAGCTGAAGTTTCTGTTGAAGGTTCTGATTGAAAAGTTGAAGTTTTCGAAAATGGATGTGATGAGTTAATAGTTTTTTGGGAAGCATCGCTAGTACTTTTGGAAAGAATCGAACGCAACGATTTCTCATTTTTGCTCTGTTTGGCTATTTCTTGTTGTAAAAATTCCAAGTTCCTTCGATTTAGAGCCATACTTTTCTCTATTGTTTCTATATCATCATCTATCGTGTCATCTTTATCACTTTCGTGGATAAACTGAAAGTTTTGCTGGAAATACTCTTGCGCTTGTCTCTGAGAGGCACTTAATTCCGATGATTTATCAATTTGAGACGATGATGTTACAGACTTAATAGATGAGGACGTGGCATTTTCCTCCGAATCCTCCCTTTCGAGTGCTGAAGTAGCCATCGTGGCAGTTGGGGATCGGGGAGATCTTGGTGGTTCTTCTGATTGAGTTCTGTGTAGTTTTTCGTGATCGTTGTTTATAAAACTGGAAATATATAAGAATCGAGTGAGTAACGAAAGGGTGCATTGGTCGTGTAGTGGTTTTATACACGGCTTACGATCGAAGAGTCGTGGCTTCGATCCCGGTCCCGTACTACTGAGTTATTATTTGTAATTCATCTACGGTCTACACTGTAGACACCAATGTACTTAACGGAGAAGGATAACTTCGTGAGGAAACCTGCATGCCCGCATGGGTGTGTGAAGTCTACAAACTCGCACTAGGCCAGTGCCGTAGACTACGCCCTAATTCCCCTCCTGATTAGGGGAGGTCCGTGCCCCTGTAGTTGGGACGATATGGACTGGGGATGATGGATGATGATGAGTAACGAAATCGTCTTTTTAATTTTTGATTCAAATGTCCGGTCCGAGAATATAATAACAGAGTTTTAAACAGTATTAGATTATTATGTATTAATATTAATACATTTTACCTTTCTACGGTAGTTGCGATATCATTTTCCGTATCACGACCCGCTAATCTGTCACCTCCTACTTCTGAAAAGGATTTTGTAAGTCTTCGCACTCCTACCGTGTATCCATTAGTTTGTACTCCAGCTGCAACCATCTTAACCTACAAGAAGAATAACGTTTTTAATTTATGGACAAAAAATACATAATAGTCAATTTTCGACGTTAAGAATACTTCCATCAAATATTGTAATCGTAAAAATATTGTCCATTTCTTTGTAACTTCTTGTCAATTACTCTACAGACCTACCATATCTTCCATTTGTTAGCGAGATAATGATGAACATTATATTTGTTTGATAATATTTACTAAATTTTATTAGATTAAAATAGAGCCATTTTAATAGGCCACATTTGATACTCAATGGCAATTCAACCTTACAATGGCGGCCACACAATATTATTTTTTTTTTTTCAAAATTAAAACAGCACAATCGGAAAGCTTTTTTCAGCTATTAAATCCATATTTATTTAATAATGAAAAAGAAAACAATTTTACGATTTACTTTAACTAAAAAACCATTATACTGACTAATGTTAAATGTGGCCTATTGAAATGGTCCTACTGTAGTCTATACGTACGATTTTTCTATTTTCCTCTAGTACCGTCTGTAAGACACTTCTAACCGACTTCTACGCCTATTATCAAATAACATACGTACATACATACAATCACGCCTTTTCCGCGGCTCTCCAGCGGGGAATCAAACCTTGATTTCCCGCGTGACAGGCGAGGATACTAACCACTATATTATCGAAGAATTGAGGTAGGCAGAGACCACTGCTTTTCACTTGCTATAAGCAAAGTGGCTACCCGTAGACTCCTTTTCGCCCCCACAGGAAACGAGACGTATCGGGTGGCGAACCACAACACTGCCATTTTTATAAGGTTTAAAAGTGTTCCTTATTGCGTTCCCACGAAAAGCAAGGATAATACAGGTCCACCCAAAGAGAGCCCCGCATGCTTGAGTAAAGCTAGCCATCATCTTGGGTCTAGTCATGCAGCCATAGGCGCGGCAGCACTGGCTTAGCGGAGAGGAAAGGAAAGAGGGTGAAGTAGGAAAGATGTATTGAGCAAGGAATATGGAATTTGGGAAAAGGACTATAGGATATAGGTTACTACTATCTCGGAAAGAGTAGGAAGAGACAGTAGTAGGTCGGGAGGCCGAGGTCCCTTACCCGTCACTTAAGCCTATTTGCCGCACAAGTTAAAAGACTAAGTACTCCCTGACCGATACAAAAAACATATGTACCTAAATTTACATATACCTATATATTTGAATAAGGAAATATTTTCTTACTAACCCTTTTGATAGTACGAGGACTCAGAGATAAATAATTGGGTGGTAAAGGTTTCCTTCCCAAACATACTTCAGTTTGTGTTGCTTGAGTTCTCATAACACCTTTCTTTATTGAATCTGAAACATGATCAATTTTCTGCACTGGCTAAGAAATAATAATAATAATAACGTGTCTGTTAACGGTCTGATAGCAAAGAGCTTCGGCCAACACCTTTAAAAGCTCGCTCTAAGCATATGGGCCTGATACAGAAGGCAGTACTCTTGGATACGGCCCGCATTGTGAGGAGGTTCCTCACTCTGGAGCCCTAACCACCGGTAACATGGGTCGTAGACGTCGTCATCGGCGGAGCACCAGTTTTTGTATATGTAAAAATTGTATTTTTTAATTTTTATGTATATTTTATTAAAAAAAATGTTTTAATAAAGATATATGGAGATATTAATAATAATAATAATAATAAAGATATATAAATAATAATAATATTTTGGATCGTTTCTCACACATTGATCTAGTCCCAAACTAGGATTCCTTGTATTTTGGGTACTAGACAACGATATACATAGTTATATAAAGAAATACAGTACATAAATAGATAAATACGTCCATGACTCAGATACAAACATTCTGCTCATCACACAAAGTTTGTCCCTACTCAGGGACTCATTGGCACAAGAAGCTGGGTCACTGGCACTACACCAATCAGTCGTCATACCCAATATATACTAGTCAAATAAAATCAATCAAAAAGTCAATCAGTCATACTCAGAGTATACCAATGATACCCAAAGTACCATATCTGCTCTCGAGAGTCGACGATGACGTCATTATAGTTAGAAAGTTAAATCTTCCAAAATGAGTAGCACTATACTAACTTTCAAAAACTATTTAACAATAATAAGTTAGTAGAATTACCAAATAGATGTATATATATAATATACATCTATTTGGTATATAATGATAAATAAAAAAATGATAATTTCAATTTTACCGCTAAAATCCGCCTAATAATTTATATGGCTTTGGATAGATACAAAAATTTAAGTTTTAGCAAAAAAATTAAAGGCATTCCCCTGGTATTATTATTTCACCCTACATGTATAATGTAAGTGTAAATAAATAAAAAATAAGATGTTTCCGCTGTTTAAAAAACGATTTTTAAAATTATCTTTCCTAGTTCAATCTCTAAACGTGTGAAAAATATTATTCCAACATTCCGCAGCTAGGTACTAAACTGTTACGAAATGCATTTGGAACGGGTCTTGAATCATTCAAGTTATCTGTCCAAACGCACGGCAAACTGGAGTTTGTGAAGATAACTTGAGGTTTATGTGATATTTATGCCGAATAACAGACAAGCAAAGAACGACGCGATACTTTTGTTAATAGGTATTATTGCCTTGGATGAAGTTAAATCTCTTAGTTACTTTAAGAAAATATACATCTATTATTCTACGTAACTGAGTTGAGAAAGTATTAAAGGCATGTTTAAATAGATCTTTTTCATAATATTTTTTTCTGTACAATTTATTACTTATATTTTTAATCATGTTGTGTATTTTTATTGAATGTGACACTGAATTATCTGCAGTATGTATTATGGATTATTCGCCGTAAAAATTGATGCGGTTTATACGACGCTGCGGATTATCGAACATCATTATTAAAAAAAGGCTTTGCGTATAATACACCCTTGTGGATTATATACAGGAAAATACGGTAAATTATACGATTTCAAAAGGCCCGTGTTCACCTATTACGACGACCTTCGGCTGTTCGGCTTGCGTCGGTCGCGGAGCAGGGTGCGTGGGCATTTGCGCAATGGGCGGAGGGTAGTGTATCGGGGCTGGTGCTGTCTGCGTTATAAACTGCTGATATGGCGGGAACGGTTGAAACATCACTGGCAGCGTCGAGTATGGTTTCGGTTCTGGCTGAAAAGTAAAACGACACGTCTTGTAATCCACATAAGTATAACTCGATATTCCGCTCGCGTGAGTGTCGGTTTTCGCGGTAAATGACAAATTCCGAATTAATTATAGATTTGCAAAAAAAAAAGTTCAGAATCATTTTACTTGAGCTCTCGTAGAATAATGACGGCCACTGAAACGGAGATCAAGCTACATCTGCAGTTTCACTCGACTAATTTTGATGATACACGCTGCAGTATTTAAGTTGCAATAGTACTTTAAGACTGCAACAGTGCAAGATCGAACAAACAGAGGCGAAGAAAACAAAAGACGGTTTCTGTTTCAGAAGTCCTTAATTAGTCGGTCAGAGATAGATTTTTGAAATATATTTAATGTACGGGCAATGACGTTTTATAATATTACTAGCTTATGCCCACGGCTCCGCCCGCGTGAATGTCCGTTTTGCCCTACATGAGAAATCCCGACACAATCAGATTTTTATATGAAAAGCCTAAGAATCAGTTTTACTTGACCTCTCATTCCTTACTAGCGGCTACTAAAACAGGGCTCAAGCTATATCTTCAATTATACTGGACCGATTTTGAAACATGTCTCAGTATTTAAGTCGAAATAATACCATTAAGACTAATAGTTTAATCAAAATCTACCCGCTGGTTTTTGCATGAAGCCCGAATAAACAAACAAACATCAATGGATTTGGTTTCAGAAGCCAATTAGTCGATGCGAATAGTTTGTTTTTAAATATGCTTAATTTTTAAAAATTTGACATTTAAAAATTTTATAATAATATATAGATCAGAGGTTCCCAGACTTTTTTTCTCATAGACCACTTTTAAAATTTAGCTGTGTAATTTAGGTTCCGGTGGAGCCCCTACAGCTACATTTCTACTATATTCCCAAAAGTCGAAAAAAATGTGAAGATTAGATCTAACTATGGAAATTTGCGTACGCCAACGTAGACCTCCGTCAAGTCTCCCGTGGACACTCGGGGGTCCACCTGGACCACTTTGGAAACTACGGATATAAATAGATAGATCATAGTATAGATAGATACATTTAAGTAATTAAAACATCCACGGGAAGAAATGGAGTGACGCTATTATCATGCCGGCGCCACACGACACTGGCAAGCTGTGGGAACCAGCTAAAGGATGTACCAGGAATTCAGGCAGCATCCTGTAATTCTATCACAATCTACTGCTATTTTCAAGACGTCCAGCTCAGTAGTAGCCTTTTACGAGCTGGTGAAGAAGAAGAAAAATTAACTACTCATATTCACTCATACCTTAACAACCCTTCCATCAATGAGTCTTTCACAATCCCGCCTGTAGCGGCTACCACCGATCGCAGCTGGCATTATGGAGTCGTCGAAAGTGGTGAGCGTGTGGGATCGGGCGAAAGACACGTGTTTTGTTCTGAAAAGATACAACTGAAGATTAATAGAAATTTACACTTGATTGCGGGTGTAAGACAATAAGTTTGTGCCCTATACATGTCATCGGTACATTTTGTGATTTATCATTATAAAAGCGGCGTCGTCTATTTGCAAACACTCACTGGTTTGTAAAAATTCGACACTGTCGTAAAACAATGTGACATCTACAAAATGGTTACTTTACTCCTGTACTCTCCTAAACAGTTAAAAATTTTTGAATTCACATATCTTTGCATATTTTTTTCCTAAATGATTTAATTAATGTTAAGTTAAAATTATCATACAAAAATATGCAGAGATATAAAAGTACAAAACTTTAAACTGCTTTTCTGTAAAGTGGCCATTTTGTAGTTGATGTGACCTACAGTCTACGACAGCGCCTATGTCCAAGACAAACTATAAAATGCGTTGCCATTTTGCAATACTCTTTGAAATTTGAACGTTTACAAAATGGCGCGGCAATTATAACTAGTTCTATCTTCTACCACCTGGAGCGCTGTTAATCAAAACAATACATTTTTTTCTAAAATTAAAGGCTCTTTATTATTTTTGAAAGTACTTATAAAGTTACCTAAAAAAATAAAGATTAAAATAATTTTATATTGTAGAAAAAGTTTATTTATGAAGATTTCTTACTATTTGTTGTGTTGTCTTATATAATATGTTATCTACTATCAACTAAGTATACAAATTATTATCATATCTGTGTATGCTTTATCTTCGATTCCTAAGATATTGTATTGTATTTATTGTAAATTATTACAGTAGGTAATTTGTACATCATCAATTCCACTATGACTCAATCGTAGTTTTATCCAGCCACAGGTCATCTAGAACAGATCGCTATTTACGATAAGACTAAGACTAATACTATTTTTTCTTTATGGCATCTCGAAGCGTTGTGCCATTAGTCTTAACATTAAGTAAACTTCATATATTGGTGTGTAACAAAGAGTATCTATCTATTAAATTCTACAGTACGATTCGAATCTGAGCTTACGTAGTTTTACTGCAAAATATACTTTTAAACTTCACCAACAGTAAGGTAAGTGAAAATCTAAACTAATGGGAAAAGTGTTGTAACACAAATTTAGTGACACAAATTTTTATGGTAAGCGAAACTAGTTTGAAAGAAAACACATTACCTGTGGGGCGGTATGGTGAGCGGGGGCGGCGGTGGGGGTGGCGGTATGGGCGTGTGGGCGGGGCACCTGCAAATGACGTCACCTCTTAACATGCACACTAGCTCATATTCCTAATACTAATGACTCCATCATGTACAACCTATTGAAGTCCTTGAAGAAGGTATAGTCCTCGTCCAAAAGGCATAGGCATCGCAGGGGTCTGGGTTGTGGGCCATCAGACCTCCTGTTAGGGCAGCGGTGCTGGAGGGTATGGCGGCTTTAGCAGTCTCATGCCGACATAACAATGGGAGACGAGCTCAAGATGAGCATGGTAAAGGAGAGTGGTACAGATGATCTTCCAATAAAGATCTCAAAGCCCCACTGTGATGGCAAAAGAAGCCACCGCAGGTTTAGGTACACATACCCTAATACCTCAGTCCTCCGTCTAGAAGACCGAGCATCTAATATTTTTCCTTGGGAAACAAAAAATTTCTTCTGTATAAAATAGTAGGTATATCCATTTTATATAATCTTAACGGCAAGCAAATATAATAATAATAATATTCTGGACACTTTCATACACATTAGGATCTTATCTCACATCTAGTCTCAAACTAAGATTCTCTGTATCAATAGGGTATATATATAATTAAGCTCAACTTAAATGGGTAAATTTGTTGGACAAACATACTAATTGCGAATCATGTTGTATCCATCAACATCTCCTACTTAAAAGCTTCTCATTTATGTGTACATAATATTATATATACGCCTATTATACAGTATGTTGAAAGAATACTTCGCTAAAGCTTTCTATGATGAACAATACGCTCGTTTAGTAACCGTCTCATAACCGCTCAGTGTGGCGATTATTAAAGGAGGCCGATGTCCAGCGGTGGACGTCTGTGGGCTGATATGACGATGATGATGGTGACTTTACTAAAATGTATTAAACTAATGTGCAATAAAAGAGTATTCTAATATTCTATCCCCACTACAGGCTCATGATACAAGTATCTACATGTATTAAACTGATGTGCAATAAAAGAGTATTTAAGTATTCTATTTCCACTACAGGCTCGTGATACAAGTGTAAACATGTATTAAACTGATGTGCAATAGAAGAGTATTCTAGTATTCTATTCCCACTACAGGCTCATGATACAAGTGTCTACATGTATTAAACTGATATGCAATAGAAGAGTATTCTAGTATTCTACTCTTACTACAGGCTCATGATACAAGTGTCTACATGTATTAAAGGCTCATCATACAAGTGTCTACATGTATTAAACTGATGTGCAATAAAAGAGTATTCTAATATTCTATTCCCACTACAGGGTTGTGATACAAGTGTCTACATGTATTAAACTGATGTGCAATAAAAGAGTATTCTAGTATTCTAT
>WUAW01002615.1:157-13509 GCA_017165845.1 Thaumetopoea pityocampa | reverse complement strand
TAATAAATATATTTAAAATAACAAATAAGTAACACAGATTGTGTTTTTATATTTTTATGTCCTCAGATACTTTTTATACAGTTATTTATTACTTTAAATATATTCATAGATATAAATATATATAAATATATCTGTAAATATATTTAAAGTAATAAATAACTAACACAGATTGTGTTTTTATATTTTTATGTCCTCAGATACTTTTTATACAGCATTAATATAATCAAAATCTATTTGTTTTTACGTGAAGCCGAACAAGCAAACAGACAGACTCGAAGAAAACCAAAATTGCTTGCGTTTTCAGAAGCCCCTAATTAGTGGGTCTGATTAGATTTTTTGAAATATCTTTAATGTACACACAATGACGTTCTACAATTTTATAATAGTATACATTGAACTCGAATAACGTTTTGTCAGTTGCTCAATTCCCTTGACGTTATTCTGAGTATCGAAGAAGGAATTCACATTGCATATAACCTCGTCATCTCCCTCGGATATTATATATCGTGCAAGTGCTTTTTTAAATCGGTTAAAAGTTAGTATGATTTTATATTAACGACTGATTGGCACAGTGGGCAGAGGCCCTGCTTTCTGTGCCAATGAGTCCCGGGTTCGAATCCTGGTAGGAACAAACTTTGTGTGATCAGCACAAACGTTTGTATCCGAGTCATGGACGTATTTATCTATTTATGTATAATATTTATCTATATATCCAAGAAGAATCCTAGTTTGGAATTAGAACAATGTGTGTGCGAAAAGTGTTCAAGTGTTCACAATATTAATGGACAGGTATTTATGATTGAGATAATGCGCAAGTCGTTGATGTCATAATTTACAATAAACTTTACAATAAACTTATATATTGGTATATTCACACATACATACATTCACACCGGTAAGCGCCTAGTTCGCCACATACTATGTTCACACCACTCTCGCCTCATCCACATTCACACGCTTCGTACACTTTCGTCAATTAAAGGTGCCGCGAATTTGATCCTTTTGAAAGAAGTTATTGATTTGATCAGGGTGAATGTTTCTTGGACGTCTTTATCCGACACTTACAGTCGCATTGGTGTGTGGCGCCGGCGTAATAATAGCGTCACTCCATTTCTCCACGTGGATACTACAAGAACCAGTTAATGGATGCACCGGGATAATGGGCAGGAGCGTCATCCTGTTATTCAATCAAAATCCACTGCCATCTCCAGGACGCCTGCCAAGCGAGAGGATCATTGCTAATCCTTCCTTCTAAAAGTTCTAAAGGAAGAGAGCCATGTCCAACAGTGAACATCCACGGGCTGGTGATGATGACAGGAACCATTTTATGATAAAACGTGAGTTACAAATAAAATTTAAAAAAGCAGTAATAATAATGAATCGCTTTATTTCAGACCAAGAATCCAGACACATCCGTTAGAGATAAAAATTTAAAAACGTGTTTTTTGTATTTACCCCTATATTGTCGCAGTCTTAGCCTGAGTCAGATGAATGACTGCCATCTGTCGGCATCCCTGTGGCCTCCATAATCCCTGCGACAACTACTCGTAGTATCACAGAGACACCAACTGACACCCACTGCATTACATGTCATCCGAAACAACAGAATAACATTTAAACCATTTTATCATGATAGACTAGCTTTTGCCCACGACTCCACCCGCGCGAATGTCGGTTTTACCCTATATGGAAAATCACGAAGCAATAAATTTATGTAAAAAGTCATATAACCACTTTTACTTAAGCTCTTGTGCTTTAAACTGCTAAAACAGGGATCAAACTCTATCTTCAACTCTACTGGACCAATTTTGATGAAACATACCGCAGTATTTAAGTCTGAATACTATAAGAGTTTTAACTAAAATCTACATGCTAGTTTTTCGTGAAGCTTAAACAAATTATAAATAAATAAATATCGACGATAAATTAGTCGATCCGAGTTGTATTATTTTTAAATATCATTAATTTACAAAAATTTTACATTTAACAATTTTATAATAGTATAGATGTAGTACATAATAAAGCTGTGGGTTGGCCATTATTCAAATAAATAACAAAAAAAAGTGCTAACACAAGTCAATCATAATTGGCCCAGTTAGATCAGCGGAGTAATTTATGAGTTAACAGTAAAATAAATGCAAGTTCGGTAATTTATTTACTCGCCTCTTCTAGGTTAGCTTTATCGTTAAAATGCGAGGTAATAATTTATTTTATACTAGTTCCGCCCGAGGTTTCGTCTGCGTGAAATTAAAAAAATAAACATTTATGTTGAACTGTTATCTCACGGAACGCATTACAGGGATCAAAACTATTTTTGTGTTAATCCAAAATATGGTGTACTAAGTTTTATCCAAATCCGTTCAACCATTTACGCATGTAGAACTAAAAACACACTCATAAATCACCACTGCACGCGATTATCCTCACCACATAAGGAGTAGGTGACGTGTAGGAGTCTTTTTAGAAGTACGGTTAGCAGGATGAAAGATGATTCATGATGACGTTGATAATCACGTCAACAGTCATTGGTCGAAGTGTGGCAGGAGTGGCAGTATCGGAAAAGAGAAGATCTTTCGACCTAAAGGGTGCTATGTTTGGCGGGGCCTGCCACCGCCCCGACGTTTGACGTTGGAAGGTTGTATATATGTTAGATCGCTATCAAACTTCATTAGCGTGATCTAGATTTCTAATGTTGTTCTCAAGAGCAGCGCTATCTATTGATAATGCTTGGCCAGACCACCAATGGACATAATATTCTAACATATTTTATATTCTAATAATTTTTTCCCGCGGCTCCGTCCGCATGAGTGTCGGTTTTCCTCTACATGAAGAATCCCGAAGCAATCATACATTTATATAAAAAGCCAAAAAACCACTTTTAGTTGACCTTTAGTTGACGAAAACAGGGATCAAGCTGTATCTTCAATTCTACTGAACCGATTTTTATTAAATATGCCGCAGTATTTAAACCGAAATAGTACCTTTAAGACTAATAGTTTAACCAAAATCTACCCGCTGGTTTTTGCATGAAGCCCGAACAAACAAACATCGACGGATTTGATTTCGTTCGATGAAGCCCTTAATTATTCCATCTGAGTAGTTTATTTTTTAATTTCTTTGATCTACAAAATTTGACATTTAGCAGTTTTATAATATAATATTATAGATATGTATGTAATTTATATATTATAGAAGTTTTAGTATGTATTATACTCCTTTACTTTTCTCCAGAGAGTTCACCCACCTTTAGATAAGTCAAGAACTCAGCACCATGTAAATGTCGACTTCTAGAAATTTCCCTTGACATTAATCCGCCCATATACCACTGGTGTATGAAGTTATAATAAATAAATAATGTCTAGCATTTTATCACTTCTGTGTTTGTTTTTTATTCTGTGAATACTTATTCCTTAGTGTGTCGATAAAACATTATATATTTATCTCATCATCATCATCTTCCTCAGTCCATATCACCCCCACTACAGGGGCACGGAGCTCCCCCGATCAGGAGGGGGATTAGGCCGTAGTCTACCGCGTTGACCTAGTGCGGGTTGGTAGACTTCACACACCCATGCGGGCGTGCAGGTTTCCTCACGAAGTTTTCCTTCTCCGTTAAGTACATTGGTGTCAATGTAGACCGTACATGAATTACAAATAATAACTCAGTGGTAAGGGACCGGGATTCGAACTCACCTTCGACCCGACCCTTCGATCGTAAGCCGTGTCTACTACCACTACACCACCAATGCACTCATATTTATCTCAGCACCATCTAAATGTCGAATAGTAGAAAGTTCCCTAGATATAAATTCGCCTATATACCATTATTGTTTTAATATACAAATAAGTTCTACCATTTTATCACTTCTTTGTATGTTTAATTTTTTTCTATAAATACTTATTTCTTTATGTGTCAATAAAGTGGTATATATCTCTATCTGTCTATCCCTCCTGTAAGGGTGAGACGTGAATGGACGGACGGACAGCCATAAAAACAAGTGTTACAGGTGAATAAAGTCTAGCCGTTTAGCGCCACAAACGCATAAAATTTAACGAGGCCAATGTGTCAGTTTTATTCTTGTTTATATTAACGCCTGTATATACGGATTTGTTTTAGTAGTTACAAGGACCGTACATACACTCAGGCCGGTGTCTCACAGGGATAAGTAGAGACTACAATTCGCTACGTACCACAATCCTGAAACATCTCACTCACCTTATTCACATTCACATATGTTTTCATAGACTTCCGTCGATTCAGGGTGCTACAAACTTGATCTTTTTGAAACAAGTTGTTGATTTGGTCAAGATAGGTATTACTTAGGCGCCCTCTTCCAACACTTCCACTCACATTTGCCCGGTATATTCGTTTCGTCAATCGAATCTAACTCATTCTCTCTAAATGACCAAACCATTGCAGCATCCCTTTCTGGATCCTTGTTATCATACCATACTTCAACTCACACCGATCTCTTATCACGCTATTCCTCAACAGATCATTCAGGATGACTCCGAATTCACACAATTTTTTTTAAATTATGATGTTACACTCAATTTCATTCAAGATTGTTAGAGTGGCAACCCCAAAACCAAAAGCATGATGTGGGTCGACCTTGGGGGTCGACTTAGTAGATCAGTAACTTAATTAGTATCACGAGCAATTCGTAGATATAGGTAGCTTATAGCCGCTGGGTATGGTGATCACTAACCTAACCTCCTCTGATTAGGAGGGAGATTAGGCCATAGACTACCGCGCTGAATTAGTGCGGGTTGGTAGACCGCACACACCCATGCGGGCATGCAGATTTCCTAAGTTTTACTTCTCTGTTGAGTACATTGGGTGTTTACAATGTAAACCGTACATGAGTTCGAAATAAACCAGTTATACGGGACTGGGATCCAACAGGAGACGTACCTTAGCTGATATGATAATGGTAATCCTAAAGAATTAACTCTTTAACAACTTTCATCTAAAACTTTCATCTAAGGTTAGGGAGTCTTTTAGCCTGTCCGGCAAATAGACTTAACTATACGGGTAAACAACCCCGGCCCTCTGAACTAATACTGTCTCTTCTTACTCCTTCCGAGATAGTAGTATCCCGTATCCTATAGTCATTTTCCCATATTCCATATTCCTTGCTCAATACACCTTACCTACCTCATCCCCTTTACTTTCTTCTCCACTAAGCCGTGGGAATGCAATGAGGAACTCTAACACTTTTGAATCTATGAATCTTATAAAAAGGCGGCGTCGTGGTTCGCCACCCGACACGTCTTGTTGCCCACAAGGGTGAAATGTTGGCTGCAGATAGCCACTTTGCTTCATTACACGGTCGTAATAGGTGGAAAGTAGTGGTCTCTGCCTACCCCAATGGGAAAGAGGCGTGACTGTGTGTGTGTGTGTGTGTGTGTGTATGTAGTAAGCACTATGGTTTCTGTCTACCCTTATGGGATATTGGCGTGAGTGTATGTATGTTTGTATGTTTCATCTAAAACAGCTAAAAGTTTCTGTTTATAATTATATGTGTAACTTACAATGGTATAAATATTCGGGATCTTATTCCCGAATATTTATACCATTGTAAGTAATCATTATTCTAACATGGCTAAGGTCGTATAAGACCATGCATGAGCTCTCGGCGCACGGTACGAGTTTCCTACCACGAAGCCACATGACGGAAGTCCAAACATCACTATGTATTTTAGTTTATTAATATATAAGCGAATATTTTACTGTTCTGATGCAAATCTACAGCTGCGAGAGCGAATTGACGTAGAAACTGAAACATTCATCACGTCAAATAGATAAATAAACATTATAACTATTCGCGATAAATATAATACTCGTATAATAATTATAATAATATTCTGGATACTTTTACACACATAGATCTAGTCCCAAATTAGGATTCCCTGTGTCATGGGTACTAGAAAATGATATACATACATATATAGATAACTACTAATCTATCTATCTATACTATTATAAAATTGTTAATGTCAAATTATCAAAAATTAAAGATATTTAAAAACAAACTACTCAGATCGACTAATTAAGAGCTTCTGAAACCAAATCCGTCGATATTTGTTTGTTCGGGCTTCACGCAAAAACCAGAGGATAAATTATGGTTAAACTATTACAGTCTTAAAAGCACTATTCCGACTTTGCAGCATATTTCATCAAAATCATTCCCGTAGAATTGAAGATGCAACTTGATCCCTGTTTCAGTAGCCGCCTAGCGGCGGCTTGACTTCTAATACCTTAGCAGGTATTAGAAGTCAAGTAAAAATGGTTATAGGATTTTTTATATAAATCTATGATTGTGTCATAGGATTTCCCATATTCCGGAAAACCGCATTCACGCGGGTGGAGCCGTGGGCAAAAGCTATCTATCTATACTATTATAAACTTATTAAATTTCAAATTTTGTACATCAAAGATATTCAAAGAAAACTACTCAGATCGACTAATTAAGATCTTCTGGAACTAAATCTGTATTTCTTTGTTTGTCTTTTTAAGCTTAACATAAGAACTAGGGGGTAGATTTTGGTCAGCCTATTCCAATCTTAAAGGTACTATTCCGAGTTAAATATTGCGACATATTTCATCAAAATCAGTCCAGTAGAATTGAAAATACAGCTTGATCCATGTTTTAGTAGCCGCTGACAGGAGTTCAAGTAATAGTGGTTTTAAGCTTTTTATATAAATCTATGTTTCGAGATTTCCCATGTAGCACAAAACCGACATTCGCGTGAGCGGAGCCGCGTGTAAACGCTAGTATTCTATAAAATCCCCATAAATAATCTATAAAAATGCCAAATTACCCTTATCACTCTGCCCCGACACATCAATCTTGCACGGCTACGTTATCGATCCGTACGCAGTGTTATCGCGCGGCCAGCCGGCCGACGAACTGCCGAAAACGCAGGTTCGTTGGCCGCAGGCCGCCTGAACGTTCGCGAATTGGATTTAGGACACAATAAGCTCTGCATTGGTGGTGCAGTGGTGTTACACGCGGCTTACGATCCAAGCGTTTTGGGTTCGTTCCCGCTCCCGTACCACTGTGTTACTATTTGTAATTCATGTACGGCTTACATTGTAGACACCAATGTACTTAACGGAAACCTGTATGCCCGCATGGGTATGTGAAGTCTACCAACCTGCACTAGGCCAGCGCGGTAGACTACGGCCTAATCCCCCTCCTGATCAGAGGAGGTTCGTGCCCCTGTAGTGGGGACGAATTAGAACAGGGGATGATGAAGCTCTGTCACCCGTCTATGTAAATAGTAGTATCCTATAATCCTTTTCTAAAATTCCATATTCCTTGCTTAATACACCTTTCCTACCTCACCCTCTTTCCTTTCCTTTCGTTTTCGTGGGAACGCAATGAGATAACTGAACTTTAACACTTTTGAACCTTATAAAATGGCGGCGTCGTGGTTCGCTACCCGACAAGTGAGCCACGAATAACCACTTTACTACAATAAACGATCCAAACAAACGAGAAAGAAGTAATCTCTGCCTACCCTAACTCTTTGGTAGAATAGTGGTCAGTATCCTCGCCTGTCACTGGGGAGACCGAGGTTCGATTCCCACCGGACAGCCAGGGAAAAAAGTATGACTGTATGTTTGTAAATATAATATAAATAGATAAATACGTACATGATTCGGATACAAACATTCGTGCTCATCACATAAAATCTGTCAGTATCAGGATTCGAAGCCGGGACTCATTAGCACAAAAAGCAGTCACTGTCCCTGTACCAATTAGTCGTCATATAACATTCATAAGAATAAGATAATTGAAAAATAATTAATATAGCCATATTTGGTTATACATATCAGCATACCCTGTTTTGGCATAGCCTATATATGATACAAGGTGAATTTTTCAACTGGGAATGGATGACCAAATCTTAATATATAGAGAATAGCTAAAAATAATTTAAAAATTAAAACTGAATATTTTGATTTAAAAATTCATATTAAAATTCATATGCACAAGTTTATCTTGTATAAATCTAGAAACACTCGACTCTGGTTTAATGTCATAAACTGCGTGTGAAGCGTAGTGATTACACATCATCACTCTTTCATTTTAAAATTTCAAAGGTGAACAGTTGCGGTGAAAAAGAATATTTAAAATAGGAAGAGTCATCGCTCTAAAAGATGTTCGCATTAAATTAATTTTAAGTACGAACGGTGTAATTCTGTTGGTAATAAAATTTTATTATCGATATATTTCTCACCAGAAAACATGATATTCCATATATGAAATTCTATTTTTTTAAACTTAAGATTTTAAATTCAAATTTTCACGAGTAGCTTAAAAATATAGTTTTGTTTTGTGTATTTCCAATAACAATCGAGATTTTTATTGTTATGCGTATAAAAACTACCACACAATTCAACCTGATTAATGTTAACTGATTTGAATTTAGAATTTGTTTATCCAAATTTAATAGTTTTGATTTAAATTTAGAAGGCACTTTAAATATTTATTACTTAGCAACAATTGATTTTTATTCCGTTACACGGTATAGAATTTAGATGTGTCCCAAAAAAAGGAATGAAAAGGTTGGGGAGCTTAGTCTATGGTGTACAAAAAACTTATTAGCAAAATAGATTTGACTATGAGGGCAATGTTTTATCTACCTCATTATATCGTTTGTTAGAAATTACTACGATATTTAACCAGTACATAGTTTACCGTAAGACAGTAAGAATAATTGTATTATTCCAATTCTTTCCGTAACTGTAATTCCTTTACAGCGTGTATGAATGATAAATATTTTTTCATTTATAATATTAGTATTATCATATTTGACGACAAACGAAGTTAAATTATTTGCTGTGTCTTTGCTCTGTCTCTTTATTTCTATGTCTTGGTCACGCGATAATAAAATGGCGGACAGACGTCAGCTAATTAAACCAGGCCAGACTTCATTAGGTAATTTGTAAGACTATGCTTTTTCTCGGCGAAAAAATGAAAGGTATTGTTGTTTTAATTAATTAATTTTTTTTTTGTTAATATAAGATCTAATACCTTCTAGCAGTCTATTTTTATATTATAATGCTCAGATAAAATAATGTGGGTATAATTTTAAAATCTATTTATTATTTTTTCTGGATAAACCACTTTCTGAGCGGGCGATTTCTGTGTTGTCGTAGATGGTCGTTCGTCACAACCGATGGCAACTAATGCCGGTGTTCCCCAGGGGTCCGTTCTCTCTGCAACTCTTTTCATACTGCATATGAATGATCTACTCATTCCCGATATCTATGGGTATGCAGACGACAGTACAGTTGTAGAGAGACACCTTACGAGTACTCGAACTAATCAGGATCAAGTACAGGCCGAAAAGGGATCGATGGTCGAGCGCACGAGCCTCACACTTCAAGCAGTTTCCGAATGGGGTGATGCCAATCTTGTGAGGTTCAACGCTTCAAAAACACAGGCGTATTTCTTCACCGCTAAACGGAGCCCGTGCACCTTGGCTCTAATTTTTCGGAATATGTCCCTGGAATATACTGACCATCTTCAATTACTGGGAATGAATATCTCCTCTAGCCTTAACTTCGGGTGATTCATTGAGTCCAAGGCCAAGGTAGCTGCGAGGAAGCTAGTTATCCTTGCAAAGGTTAGTTAGGTTTCATACCAAGACAACTGCTCACACTATATAAACCGCAGGTCCGAGCCTGTATGGAGTACTGCAGTCACATATGGGCCGGTGCTGCAAAATGTTATCTATCGGCTTTGGACTCAGTGGAAAGGCATACTAAGAGGATAATTGGCGACAATGACTTATTTGACGCCAATCTCCAGAGCCTAGAGCATAGGCGAAGGATAGCCAGCCTATCGGTATTATATAGGATTCATTTTGAAGAGTGTGCACAGGAATTACACGATATAATTCCTCCAGCTCCCTTTCATAATCGAACGACTAGACGTACAGCGGGTTATTATCCCTACCTGGTTGATGTGCCGACCATCCGTACTAAACATTTTGCTTCTTCGTTCTTAATGCGTACGGCCAAGGACTGGAATAGTCTGCCGGCGTCAGTGTTTCCCTCCGATTACAATGTGGACGTTTTCAAGAAAAGAGTGAACAGATTTCTACTAGGCTAGTGCGCTCTGTCACCTAAGACTACATTGCCACTTACCATCAGGTAGGATTGTACTCAAGTGCTAACTTATTGCAGTTAAATAAAAAAAATCCAGTATAAAAAAGAGTTTTTTAAACCATAACACCTTATTACGTTGACTGGGTGAAAGTTCCCGAAGGCGGAGTGTCTAGAAAAGCACGTTCACTTTGCAATATTATAAAAATTTACGTTTGTATTTTTTACTCGAATTGCCGCTGAAACTGCACTGAAACATCACAAATTAATGTAACTATACGTTTTCAGATATTTATAAAAAAAACATTACCAATGATACAATAACATTGGCATTGACGAGGCGCCCTTATACGCCGATTACCGTCGGTTTAACTTTGAGAAACTCTATCTAATAACTATGTAAACTGCACAGTATCTACGGTGACAAAAACGAGTGAACATTACCTTCTAAAATAATACACAACACTGCAATTAAAAGAATGACTTTTATGGAACAGCTTCCCTTTCATCATTTTTCACCCTGAACTGCTGAATAATATTTTTTTTCCTCTAGTATTAACCCGGCTTAAGTCACACGTACATAAATATAAAAGACTAGTTGTTGCCCTCTGCTCTGCTCACATAGACTTCCCATTTACTCGAAAACCGTTAAACGCCATAATTTCTCCGTAATCGTATTGCTTTCCGAGTTGCTAGACAAACATTGTGAAAGCTCGGCTTGATTGTACGCGTATTATATAAATGTGATTAATAGTCTACAGCACGCAGGAATAATGTAGTTTTCTAAGACTAAATTTTTATTAGAATTTGATCATTAGTTTCGGAGATTACACCCTCATACACACTTACAAACAAGCAAATTTTACCTCTTTATAATATTAGTGTAGGTACATGAAACTTGAATACATAACATTCCTTTTTCGGGCGGCTATGTAAAAAATACTCGAGAAGCGTTAAACCGGGAAGCGAAGCAGAAGCGATAAGGCGGGTTGCTAGCAGCCCACGTGGTGGTTCAACGTCTGCCCCACTGCGCAAACAGGGTCGCTGAACCGCACACGGACGGGCGCGCACGCGCAAAACGCACACGGGCGCACACAAACATTTGTAACGCGTATTTACTTGCGCGAACGCACACGCGCTCAAGTGTACAACACATGCGCGTTTAGTGATGCGAATAGCACACGTCAGGTGACTAATTGTATGGCTTTTTCGAAGTGATCTTGTAACATCGTCATCAAATGTTAAATACTCGTATTATTGCGAAATATTCGTAAACGCGTTAAAAAAATTTATACCTGTAAAGGGTTTTATAAATATTTTTCTTTTAATTTCACCCCGCACTAATTATGAAAGAAGAAGGGTATTATATGAGTTAATAAGTTACTAATATTGATTGGAAAAAAAATTAAAACACCACATCCTAAAGGATTTCTCATCATCATCATCATCATCATCATCATCATAACCGACAGCCTTTGGAAGTCCACTGCTGGGCATATGCCTCTTCCTTAAAATGGAGTGATTTACTATAATCTCCCCACCTGGCAGGCGTCTTGAAAATCGCAGTAGATTTTGACTAAATAACAGAATAACGCTGCTGCCCATTATGGTGGTACACCCCTTAGCTGGTTCCTACAGCAACCACTAGAAGATATGGAGTGACACTATTATCATGTCCACGCCGCACAGCAAGCTTTACCACGCTTTACCACAAGTACTGAAGTTTTATTATGAGACACAATCCGTTCTATGTCTGGAAATGATTTTTTTATATATTCGCCTAGTGTCAGAAGCCTTATTAGGCATAAGCCTTTCAGAAGAGATTCAAGACATGACATCACATCGGTTGTTAATTTTAAAATCGATTGTTCGAATACAGATATTTATCGATACATAATTATGCGATTAAGCATTATAGTGTGTTAGCACAATGTAAAAAAAGTGAGTCATCACTATGAGATCATTAGACGAATAGGGTTATGATCGATTAAGCGTGCTTATCGATATCGCATTGATTAATCGCAAAGCTTAGCGAAAATGTTTTAGACAAATAATAGAGTGTTAGATGTGTAGATACAATCGATTCTTTTTTCAAACTTGAAGGTAGTATATATAAATGTGTATATAAAACTATCAATTATATTTTTATATATTGTATTAAATGTAACGTACATAATATCTACATTAGTGTTCTAGTGGTGTTAGAAATGATTCCCGATCAAAAATGTCGTGGGTTCAATTTCGGTCACGTACCATTGGATTAATCCAAACTGATGTGTAATCTACATTATAGACACCAAACTACTTAACGGAGAAGGAAAACTCGATAAAGAAACCTACATGCCTACATGAGTGTGTCAATTCTGCCAACCCGCACTAGGCCAACGTGGTAGACTACAGATTAATCCCCCTCCTGATTAGGGGAGCTCATCATCATCATCATTTCAGCCCGTAGCTGTCCACTACTGAACATAGGCCTCTCCAATCGAATCCCAGCGCGACCGGTCCATAGCCACCTGCATCGAGCGAGACCCAGCGATCCTCACCGTGGGAGCTCCGTGCCTCTATAATGGAAGAATATGGACTCAGAATTATGATCATTAATAAAACTATATTTCAAAACAATAGACGTATAAAAATAATTATGACAAGATTTTAGTGTTTGTTGGTATGAATACTAAAAACATGGGTAATCCTGAAGAAACTGTATTTCCGACAAACTACCCTCTTTATCTATTATGAAACAGAGTTCCCCAAACTTTTGCTTAGCTAATATTGAATTTACACAAATTCATTAACTTCATACATGTTTTTGACAGCTGGTATGAACCCCTTGTAGGTCATTGTAGACCCGTGGGTTTCAATATAGACAACTTTAGGCATCAATAACAAGTCTAACACTAGAGTACATATTTATAATTTGTAAAAAAAATCAAACGCAAGGGGTTTCATGTCCGACGATGCATTTATTCATTCTTAGATATGTTCGGCCAGTTGGTAGTAACTCTACTTTCTGGGTCAATTGGATCCGTGGTTCGAATCTCGATGGCTGCAAAATTTATGTGATGAGTACTAATATCTTTTACAATGGATATTTACCTACATACATGATTAACATTTTTTATCTAAATAATTATTTTTTTATATATTTGAAGATTTAGATTCGACGACTGATTGGCACAGTGGGCAGTGACCCTGCTTTCTGTGCCAATGAGTCCCGGGTTCGAAT
>WUAW01002600.1:135-16334 GCA_017165845.1 Thaumetopoea pityocampa | reverse complement strand
TTAGCGATGCAGCTATCCACGCTGCAGTCGCCCCGTGCAGGCCACACCCCTTGTCATCGAGTTGCGACACTTTTTTGTTTGGTATAGCTTCTCTATACGTAGTACTTATTACTCAATGGTACCGACCTATGTTTCTCTCACACGGTTCAAAAAATGCTGCGTTTTTGCGTATCTTTAGACCGTGTGATCCGAAATCGCGCCTAAATCTTATAATTTTGACGTTTCTAAACAAAATTAATAGCATCAAAATTGTAGCTATCTCGTTTTGGCGTTTGACGTTAGAAAAAGATGGAAGGGACCAAATTTAGTTAAGTTCTGTTACAACAGAATCGGCACCGTTATCTTCTAAAATGGTATTTACAATAAGACAATAGAAGTCGAATTGAATCGACATATCGGATCGTGGACGACCTTCAATTGGCACTACCCGCTGGCCCTGCGGAGGGACATAGCATCTCTTTGCATCTTCTATCGTATCTACCACGGGGTGTGTTCCGAGAAATTGTCTAGGCTAAACCCAGCCGCTGAATTTCATCACCGCATCTCTCGCTAAAATTTAAAATGTCACACTCATCACTTGGATAGTTGGCGCTCTACCACCGTGCGTTTCTCTCGCAATTTCTTTCCACGCACCACTATCTTATTGAATGAGTTTTTCCAAGAAGATACGACTTGGGAACCTTCAAGAAACGAGCTTTAACTTTTCTCAAAGGCCGGCAACGCACCTGCGATCCCTCTGGTGTTGCGTGTGGCTACGGGCAGCGGTGATCACTTACCATCAGGTGATCCGCTTGCCCGTTCGCCACAGCTTATATAAGAAAATAATAAAAAGAAAAAAGTAGTATTGCAATTACTATAAGAGACTAGCAAGCTGCTCACTACTTATCGGACTAGGTTCTGTCGTTATCAAGTGACAAAGTAGGACTGTTCAGTGTTTATATAGGACTAGCTAAAGGCTGAGGTTTTACCGTGTGATGGTGATGATAATGATTCGTAGCCTGTCTTCGTTCTCGGTATCGAATCTGTCTTTCCGCCAGTCAAAGACTGATTTTTGGACAACATATAATAGTTTATAACGTTGTTTCTTGACATTGGGAATAAAGTCATAATAGAACAAGCCAAATAAATAAACTGTATAACAAGTCGTGTCTAGCAGATTACACCTCTTTTACGTGGGTTGGAATCGCATAAATCCGTGGGTTTAACTTTAGTCCACTCTGATTGCCTTACACATGTCACGGTTAAACCGGATTACAGTCGTATTGTGAAACATCGTTTAATCACACTTACTGAGCAATTATGGTTATTCGTTATACATACTGTACATCTTTTTCCCTGGCTCTCCGGCGAGGAATCGAAGCTCGGTCTTCCGCGTGATCGGCGGGGATACTGACCACTATACTACCGAAGAGTTGGGATAGGCAGAGGCCACTTCTTTCCACTTGCTACGTTCGTTTAATGTGGCAAAGTGGTTATTCGTGGCCTACTTATCGCCTCCGCGGGAAACAAGAGATGTCGGGTGGTGAAACACGACGCCGCCGTTTTATAAGGTTCAAAAATGTTAAAGTTCGTCATTGCGTTCACACGAAAAGGTAGAGGGTGAGGTAGGAAAGGTGTATTGTGCAAGGAATATGGAATTTGGGAAAAGAAACTAGGACTGAAAAGGACTATAGGATAGGATAGAGAATACTGCTATCTCGGAAGGAGTAGGAAGAGACAGTAGTAGCTCGGGGGGCCGGGGTCGCTTACCCGTAAACTTGTTGCGGGACAGTCTTAAAAGACTAAGTACTCCCTGACCAATTATTCGTTATCTGTTATTGTAATAATTGGAAATTGATAAAAAAATCTCAAAGTGATAGGGTAGGCATACCCTATCACTCATCAGGGACTTTTTAGATGAGTGATAGGGTATGCTTACCCTATCACTCATCTATAAAAGTTCCTATCTTATTCGTAATGAACCTAATACTGTGGATCCCAGCTGATGTCCAATGACACATCATTAAAACTAAATAATTAAGACACTTAAGTGACGCAATATTAGCCTGGTTTTGACCAATCCGCATTTCGCCGCTGAGGTAGAAGAACAGGCGCTCTCGCTGCCAACTCTGGTTAAGGCCATGGTCGAGAAGCAAAGCGCCTAGGTGGCTGTCGCCGCATTTTATGAGGCCGTGATGACTGCGATGAGATGAGGCGACCGAGAGGCCACGCGCAAGAAGTCGCAAAGAACCCGACTCAGTAGAGATGTCCAGGATATAGGAGCAGGGTCTATATGGACCTGCGGCCACCCTAGGACCTCATCGCTCGAAAAGGTCAAGCCTGTGGCGGAAGCAGGCCGCGTGCAGAGCAATTCCACTGAGATGAGTCAGAAGGGCACCCTAGAAGAGTTCCATAAGAGAGGTAGAAAAAACAAAAGAGATGAACAATCAATATCAATGTATGTATAAAATTAGTTTCTCGGTAACGGTTCTAACGATTTGGATGAAATTGTGTACTTAGATAATGTTTTACTCTCAAGTTATCTATATAGGTGATAACATCTGACATAAGATGCAAAAAAAACTGTTCACAGATTTTTTTCTAATACTATATGTTAAAATATCGTGCTACCAGTATCTCTGTTGTCATCTTATCAATGTCATGTTGTGACATTTATTGTTGAGTAGCTAATTTGATATTATTTACTCAACAACCGCTTACCCGACATCTTTTCCCACTAGAATTTATCACATTCACAGGAAATCTCTAAAAATACAAAGATAGATCGTCCAGATCAGAGGTTCCCAGACTTTTTTCTCATAGACCACTTTCAAAATTTAGCTAGTTCCGGTGAACCCCCCGCAGCGACATTTCTACCATATTCCCAAAACTCGAAAAAAATTAAGATTAGATCTAACTATGGAAATTTGCGTCCGCCAACGTAGACCCCCGTCGAGTCTCCCGTGGACCCCTGGGGGTCCACCTAGACCAGTTTGGGAACTAAGGATCTCCTTTAAAAAGTCTGGGAACCTCTGGTCGAGATACTCTATATATACAACGCTGAGTCTTTCTATAAAATTTTATGTTATTTTGATCATTTATTGGCGTCTCGACTCAGATTTTTTTCAGATTGATAAAATTTGTCGTAAATCTCTTGACGTTTATTAGATAAATAGTAACGAGCCCTAGTTACGACCCCTATCGGTGGCTCACGGCGCCTGACCAACTTCCAACCCCGATATGCGGCGTGTTTACCTTCTTTTGTGGATCAAAAAGTTTCCTTTGCCGAGGGTCCCGTCGCGTTTGTTCAGTAGATATAGAAATAAACTAACTTAGAACTCATACACACAAGTATTGTATAAAACTTTGATTATTTGGTAGACTTTGGTAGACAACAAATATGGGTAGATGGAAACTACCTATTGCACATTTTTTATATAAGCATAGAAATAAAAGAAGAAAGAAAGCAAACAAACACTTTTATTATGATAAGCACAAAATAATAAAAGACTCTCCAACTGTAACCAGTTGGAGAGTCTTTTATTTTCTGTCTTCCTTATTTGTTATCTTTTATTTTGGGCTTAACAGCCCAAACGGTTATATTTTATATACAAAAATCTCGTGCCACGGTGTTTGTGGTTTGCATTGCTCCGAAATGGCTCGACCGATTTTTAAGAAAATTTTTATGTATATTTGGTAGGTGTGAGAATAGTTCGTAAAGTATATTTCATACCGCTAGGTGATCAGGGTGTCCCTATCCAGAAAATCTATATGGATGAACAACGTTTGCCGGGTTGGCCAGTAAAAATATAATATTTTATAATATATAATCTTCCCATAATCCCCAGTCCATATTCTTCCCCACTAAAGAGGCACAGACCTCCCCTAATCAAGAGAGGAGATTAGACAGTAGTCTACGACGCTGGCCTAGTGCGAATTGGTAGACTTCACACACCCATGCAGGCATGCAGGTTTCCTCACGAAGTTTTCCTTCTCCAGTAAATACATTGGTGTCATAATGTAGACCGTACATGAATTAGAAGAAACTCAGTGGTACGGGACCGGGATCGAACCTACAACCTTTTGATCGTAAGCACCGTCTGGCACTATTAGAACACCAACATACATAAATTTTTTTATACGAATATATATGTAGTTAGTTTTATACCGAATACATGAATAACTAACAGGTTGTGTTTTTTATGTCCTCAAATATCTCAATGGTACAGGGCCGGGATTGAACTTGCGACTTTCGGATCGCAAGCGCTGTCCGGCACCACTAACTCATCAATGTCTGATTGAAGTATAAATATTCAGCATTCAAACAGATATTTTTCGACTAAATATACCGTATGAAAACAATCACATCAAGCATTTCCAAACAGTACGAGTGCATTGATCTGAAACTGCTCCAATATCTACTATTATAAAACTGTTAAATGTCAAATTTTCAAAAATCAAAGATATTCAAAAACAAACTACTCAGATCGACTAATTAAGTGCTTCTGAAACCGAATATACGTATGTCGATGTTTGTTTGTTATTTTGGTAGAACTTCACAGTCTAAAAGGCACTATTCCGACTTAAATATTGCGGCATGTTTTATCAAAATCGGTGCAGTAGAATTGAACATACAGCTTGATCCCTATTTTAGTAGCCGCCGATAAGGCACGAGAGCTCAAATAAAAGTGGTTCTAAGGCTTTCACTATAAATTTATGAGATTTCTTGTGTAGCAGAAAACCTATTATCACCCGGGCGGAGCCACGGGAAAAAGCCAGTAATAGAAATAAACACAATAGAACAGAGGGATCCATTAGACTTCTCCCTGCACGTCGACTCGGGGATCGAACATAAAACAAACAACTAGCCGTCAGATCAGCGGGCTGAGTGATCGATAGACTTAGCGGAGCCGCGGACTACGTTCCAAAAGTTTATTCGTTTCGGCAATTCTCATTCTCGCTGGCAGATTAAGTTCGTGGTATAAATTCTACTAGCTTTCAGCCGCGGCTTCGCTCGCGTTGATGTCCTTAACCGTACACGTCGAAGACCATTGAAAATACAATTATTTGATAACTTTTTAAACAATTTTATCTATACCTCGGGAATAGTTTTTTTTTTCGAAATAAACGGTACTCCTGACAATGTGTATACAAAATTTCATCATGATCGGTTAAGTGGGTAAGGCGTGAAAGCGTGACAAACAAACTCACATTCGCATTTATAATATTAGTTATAATTGCTGTGTGGCGCCGGCAAAATAATAGCGTCGCTTCATCGCTTCCCGTAAATGCTGTAACGATGAACTTCTGCGAGCTGATAATCGTGATAATATATTCGATACAACTTGAAAAAAGTGTATGAAAAGATGTATGGATGTGGATGAGGCGAGAGAGGTGTATCAGGATCGTAATATGTGGCAAACTGTCGTCTCTGCCTACCCTTATGGGATACCGGCGTGAATGTATGTATGTATATTTATTTTTCCATTCGAAAAACATACCCTTAATGGATGTGTAAACATAATATATCATAAGGGTGATTCGACAAATCCCTCTCGTGTTGGACTCGTACGCGGGAAATCACTTAGCACGTGACAAATAGTTCCAGAGTGACACGCTTTTGAGACATAATCGTACCGGTGCCAGCCGCGTGCTCCAACAGCGCGCTTGAATTATGATTAAGTGGAAATGGTGACTGCGAACCAACCGTACAGTAGCCAGAAGAAACTGAATACAGCATTCTACATATCGACGGTTTAAAGGTAATAGGGTGTATCCATAGGTCGCTGGTTCAGATCCGGTTCGAAGGAACATTAATGGTCCTTCGAGCCCCACGTTGGGTGCCCCCCGTACATAGGGTATAAGCGGCTAAAACCAAATTGTTCAGGAGAGCAGTTTAAAGTTTGAAACTGCAGAAAAATGGACGTAACATTTTTATTTATTGTGATTTTTTTTAATGGAAATAACTCTAGAACCGAGAAAAATAAAAGCATAAATTGGCAAAGCATTTATTTATTTAATTCGACGTTGTTTTATGTGATTTTATGCCGCTTAGATCAATTGATCTTGATTAAATCAATCAATTGACTGAGTTTTCGCTTGAGCATAATGACAAAAATTCATTGTATAGTCATGGGAGTAAACGCATCCGAAAAAGTGGAAAATTTTAAATAGGATGGCATTCATAACTCTTTTACGACCGAAATGTCGTGTATGCCCTATTGCCTTTCAATCTTCGACATAGTTTTATACGAGACATTTACGAGAGTCACACTAAAAGTCTTTAAAACTGGCTAGTAAGAAAAGTTGCTATTAAAAAATTCATTTAAATTTATAACATATTTTTCAAAATTTCTTTTTAATGACAGGCAAAGGGATTCAGACCCATATAGCATCATCTAACGTACTTAAAATAATTTTCACTGGTTAATAAAATTCTGTTGTATCTCATTTTATTGCTACTTGGGAATTAGGACATCAGTCCGATGACTACCACGTTGACTTGAAAAAATACGGTCACTTTGCAATGTTAGTCACATCTTTATTCCAATGTTTCGATATTATTTATCATTATTGACAACTGATACACAAAACAACACCAAATTTAAACACAAAAATACAACTCAAGTTATGATTCAGTGGCGTTGCCGCCAATAACTCTTAACATGGATGTTGTTTTTAATTTATTGATGGAATCCGATCGACAACAACACTAATTGTATTAGAGCTAACATCAGTCAGTATGGACAGCGCATTTACATACGGTATTAGCTAATGGATTCGCGGAGATAGGTCAGGCATTGTAGTTTGCGTTACTGTAATTGTCGTTATCGCTGCGGTACCGCAAACACAATCGAAACCACACACTAATGGGTTACCATTGTCTTATTTAATCGAAATATAAACTTACTTAAATTGTGTTAATTAAGTCCCCTAATTGCCGAAAATAAATTAATCTTAGTACATTGAAAATTCGGTCAATCGCATGTCGAGCCGCTGAGAATAGACACAGGGTTATACAATTCACTTTCTATATAAATAAATAATTTAAAAATAGGTATACGGAGTTTATGGTGGTGGTTTAGAGTAGTGCTAGATACGGTTTGTGACCGAAAGGTCGCAGGTTCGATCCCGGTCCCGTACCACAGATTTATTTCTAATTAATGTACAGTCTACATGATGACACCAATGTCCTTAGTAGAGGAAGAAATCTTTGTGAGGAAACCTGCATGCCCGCGTGGGTGTGTGAAGTTTACCAACGCGCATTAGGCCAGCGTGGTAGACTACGACCTAATATAGTGTTAATATGCCCTGTAGTGGGGAGGAATATGGACTGGTGATGATACGAAGTTTATATGAATATTTGAAATTATACATACGAGATGTTAATAAAATGAGTGAAGAGGTATATGTTCACGTGAGGATTTCACCATTTATAGGTTAACAAATTTTAGTCCCTCCCTATCTGTTTCTAATGTCAAACGCCAAAACGCGATAGCAAACATTTATGGCGAGTACCGACCCACGATTCTGTTAAACGGTTCAAAAAAAGCTGCGTTTTTGCGTATCTTTAGTCCGTGTGTTCTGAGATCGCGTGTAAATCTTTCAATTTTAACGTTTCTAAACGCAACTGACAGCACCAAAATTGTAGCTATCTCCTATTGATGTGTGACATTAGAAAAAGATAGGGGGGAATTAAATTTAGTTAAATTCTGTTACAACAGAATCAGCGCCAATATAAAGAATAGACAGACGGACAAATGAACATAACAAAATTGTGTTCATAGTAATAATAATATTACGATACGGCCCCTTTCCCGTATTGTTTCGTGTTTTAAAGCATGTTTTGAAGTTTGTTGGCACTAAGTAACGTCGCGTTTTGTAAAATAATAATATCATGATCATACCTTGGAATTCCACTGCTGGATATAAGCAGGAGTGCTTAAAAATGAAGAATTTGCCATAATGTCCATACTTAGCCGATATCCTGGAGATCGCAGTAGATTTTGATTGAATAACAATGAACGCCGGTTGCCCATTATTCTGGTACATCGACAGCTGGTTCTCACAGCAACTACAGTAAGAGATGGAGTGACGCTATTAATATGCAGGCGCTATACAGCTGAAGCTAGAATAAAGATAGATTTCTTTCTTTCAAATTTTAAATTCAAAATCCTTTATTGCAAAAAGGTGTTAGATTACAATTAAAATTAGTATATTCAGCCAAATTAACATCATCATCATATCAGCCCACAGACGTCCACTGCTGGACATAGGCCTCCTCTAATGATTGCCACACCGAGCAGCTATGAGCCGCCTGCATCCACCGATTGCCCACGACCTTCACCAGGTCATCGGTCCACTTATTCGTGGGTCTACCCATATTACGTTTTCCGGTTTGGGGTCGCCATTCCAACACTTGGAGACCCCAACGAAAATCGGTTCTGCGAGCTATATGCCCCGCCCACTGCCGTTTCAGTTTTGCAATCCTTTGAGCTACGTCGGCGACTTTAGTTCTCCTGCGGATTATCTCATTACGTATCCTGTCTCGCAAGGAAACTCCGAGCATAGCTCTCTCCATTGCTCGCTGCGTGACCTTGAGCTTTCTTTTGAGGCCCATAGTCAATGGCCATGTTTCAGATCCATAGGTCATCACTGGTAATACGCACTGATTGAATACCCTGGTCTTAAGGCATTGCGGTATTTTTGACGAGATGTCACATAGTTTCCCGAACGCTACCCAGCCGAATTGGATTCGGTGATTGACCTCTTTCTCGAAGTTGGATTTACCTAGTTGTATGACGTGTCCTAGGTACACATATTCCGACACAATTTCGAGAATAGAGCCCTCTAGGACTATTGGGTGGAGCGGAACGAGGGCATTGGCCATAACTTTCGTCTTGCCCATATTCATTCTTAAGCCCACCTGTTGAGAAACTCTATTGAGGTCTTGGAGCATTATGTTCAAGTCTGTAAGCGATTCTGCCAAAATAACATGCAAAATTATAATTAAAATTTGTGAACTGAATTATTTATCCCTTAATTATTCTGTTACAGAGTAATACATAATAATACAAATATTTAACAAATCTTCAATTCACTATTATAACAACATAAATCACTTATAAATATGCAAATTCAAAGCTGTTTTCTCACTGGTACAGTAGGTATATCGATAGATAAAGCAGTTTAAAAATTCAACATCGACGCGCCTAAAAAATTGACAAGTTGGCAGAACTGTCGGATGGTAATAAAGCGGAACGGGCACAGATAGCGAATGTCGCAGCGAGGACGCTTTGCGCGCCTTCACTGGAAATAAAAAAAACATTCGTGAAAATGGTTTATAAACCATTTAAAGGATTTATTTTCTTTTGTATGTATTGACGACTGATTGACGCAGTGGCAATTCCCCTATTTTCTGTGCCAGTGAGTTTCGAGTTCAAAACCTGGTGGCGATAAATTTTGTGTGATGAGCACAAATGTTTGGATCCGAATCATGGGCGTATATTCAATATCTGTATATGTATTAATATTTATTCATATAATATTCATATAAGTATGAATATCGTTGTCTAGTACTCAAGATACAGGAAAAGAGGGAGTTTGGGGTTAGATTTAAAAATTATATATATTAATGTAATGCAATGATATTTTAATAGATTTTTTTCAATTTATATATATATAATCATTATTAATTTGATTGATGTTGTTTTCATATGATACCATATGTTAATATATAACTCAACTTTAATGTTTACCGCTGACCACCTAAGTTTAGGATACTTTCACAACGGATATTGGCAGAATACCAAAGTGGTCAAATGTCATAAACTAAGAAGAAGTTTAATTCATCAGAAAATATAAACAAAGATTAAATATAAAAAAAATCTTCACGTTTTTTTTTAAAAAATCTGTTTAATTTTCACATATTTTCTAAAGTTATTGAACTTACTCGCAAGCCTTTTTCATTGGAAAGAGGCTTGCGTCCAGCAGTGGACTACCACAAGCTGATAGTTATGACGATGATGAAGTTCAATGATAATTTATGGCTTCAACATTGTTAATTTATGGCTACAGCATTACCAATTTATGGCTATAGGATTAACAATTTATAAAACATATACCTCCTAAAAATATCTAAACTATTGAAAAACAAATTCGAGTTGCAAATGCCTTAAGTTTCTCCGCTAAGCCTCTCTTCAAAACTTAGGAAGCGGCTCGGTATCCTTGAAGCAAACTTCGTGAATTTTAAACGTTTTTTATTTTTTAAATCGTGCCGTTAGAAACTTAATGTGGGGGATTTGATGGGGCTCTAAGTTAAGTCTTTTAAAGGCAACTATGACGTCACAGTATACCAAAGAAACCTGAATTGAACTGTAAGATAATAGTAGTAATTATTTAAAGTGATTGTGAGTATATCACCAATATTTCAATGAACATATTGTTGATTATGTATTGTAAAATCCTACTTCGCTACATAGTACGACACATCCTCAACAGATGGCGCAATTCTTGAATGACAACATTATCATAGAAGTCTGAATCACGCTGAAAAAGTTTGATAGCGATTTAACGTATATACAATGTTCCGATATCAACCATATGGCCATCTATAACACGTGTCTAGATGGAAAATCTATACCGATCTAACCTGTCATCATCATTAGCTCTTGAAAGTTGAACATAAGCCTTTTCTTTAAAAGGGGGGGTTTTGCCTTAACCCCTGCGCTTGGCAGGCGTCTCGGAGATCGCAGTAGACTTTAATTGAATAACAGGATAATGCTGTTGCCCATCTTCCTAGTACATCCCTTAGCTGGTTCTCACAGCAGCCTCGTGAAGATATGAAGTGACGCTATTATTATGCCGGCGCCACACAGCAGACCTACAGCTGGTGACATTCCGACGCGATCATCAAAATCATTATTGGTCATTACATTACACTATATCGATGGAAGAAAACGTATTTGCTGTAAACCGCTAAAACTCTACTGTTTTATAGACCGAAAAAAGCCGTCCAAAAACCATAAAAGACATTATAGCTTTTTAATCAGATAAGATATTTGGGTACTTTTTACTAAAAAGTATCCATATATGTATGGTATTTCCATAAAATATTATTTTATTCTGATTTTTTCAATGATTTCCTGGCTCTAGTGAAAAGTTGGGTTTTAGCCACTTACAGCAAATACGTTTTCTACCATCGATATGTACCACTACCTGCCACTATATGTACGTTCAATAAACTTAGCACAAAATAGTGGTGCCGATTCTGTTGTAACAGAATTTAACTAAATTTGATCCCTCCCTATCTTTTTCTAACGTTAAACGCCAAAACGAGATAGCAAACATTTACGGCGAGTACTGACCTACGTTTCTGTCAAACGGTTCAAAAAATGTTGCGTTTTTTGGGTATCTTTAGGCCGTATGTTCCGAGATCGCGTCTAAATCTTTTAATTTTGACGTTTCTAAACGAAACTGACAGCACCAAAATTGTAGCTATCTCGTTTTAGCGTTTGACATTAGAAAAAGAGAGGGAAGGACTAAATTTAGTTAAGTTCTGTTACAACAGAATCGGCACCAATAGCGTTCTGTGCTAGTATCACTGTATTATAGTTAAATGGTGAGATAAATCACTTTAATCATAAATTCAATCAGAATTTCAATCAGAGCTAAGCCCTAAATTCGAGTATTGAGTAAAATATATTTTGAGTTACAATGATCTTAAATAAGCTCAAATCAGTCTGTGTATATACATATATGTACATATGAATGTAGACATGTGATAAATGCGTCAACATGTTCTTTTCGAATTTTGTTTAGTTATAAAATATACTATTATAAAATTGTTAAATATCAAATTTCGTAAATCAAAGATATTTAAAAAAAACTGCTCAGATTGATTAATTAAGGGCTTCTGAAATCATATCCATCGATGTTTGTTTGTTTGTTCGAGCTTCCAAAAGCTGTGCAAAAACCAGCGGGTAGATTTTGGTCAAACTGTTACAGTCTTAAAGTTATTATTCCGACTTAAATACTGCGGTATGTTTCATCAAAATCGGTCCTGGACCCTGTTTCAATAATCACCGTTAAGGTACGAGAGCTCAAGTAAAAGTGGTTCTAAGTCTTTTTATATAAATCTATGATTGTTTCGGGATTTCCCATGTAGCGGAAAACTGCCAATCACGCGGGTGGAACCGCGGGCAAAAGCTAATTGATTATATTATTGGGTTTATAATCGCTAAAAAATGATGCCTATTACCCCATCTCTTCCCGTGGAATCTCTAAAAACAAGTCAGGTATAGACCAGGGTAATAGGCAGCAACGTTATCCTGCTATTCAATCAAAATGTACTCCAAGACACTTATCAAGCGTGAAGAATTTGGCAAATCACTCCTTTTTAATCAGGAGCCCCATATTGAGCAGTATACTTCACGTTTAATCACGTCGGGGTCACCACGTTATAGACTATGTGCGTGTTAAATCACGTCGGATTCACCACGTTATAGACTATGTGCGTGTTAAATTACGTCGGATTCACCACGTTATAGACTATGTGCGTGTTAAATTACGTCGGAGTCACCATGTTACATACTAAGTGCGTGTTAAATCACGTCGGAGTCACCACGTTATGGACTATGTACGTGTTAAATCACGTCGGGGTCACCAAGTTATAGAGTATGTGCGTGTTAAATCACGTTGGGGTCACCAAACATAAAGTGTTATTTTGGTCGTTCTATTACATAAATTATACACTTTATTTTATATAGAAAATATTTACATATTTACATTTCACATAAATTATGTATGAGTGACGCCATCAAAAAAAAAACTAATAATTTTAACAATTCTAAATTGAAAGTTATAAAAATGACATTTAAATGTCTCTTCAGTGCGCGCGACAGAATTCTGATAATAAGGCCGCACGCTACATCGACTTAATGATGATGAATTCAATTCATCACCACAAATTTTACGTGTAACTGAATAATTAAAAAAAAATCTCACACCTTTTTAAACCTTCCATCGACAGAGGTGGTAATTCTGCTTTAACAAAACTAAATTTAGGCTGTCCTCTTTTTCTAATTCCAAATTCCAGAACAAGACAGCATCAATTTTGGCGCTGTCAGTTTTGTTTAGACATGTCAAAATTAAATTCTACATATAAATTTAGCCGTAGCTTCGGAACATGACGATTAAATACGCAAAAACGCGATTTTTTTTTTCATACATTTTGACAGAAATGTAGGTTAGTACTCGCTAAAAATATTTGCTATCTCGTTTTGGTGTTTGGCGATAGAAAAGTAAAGGGAGAGTCTAAATTTAGTTAAGGTTGTGTTACATCAAAATTGACACTATTGGTGTTGATTTTGTAGTAACAGAACTTAAACAAATTTAGTACCTACCTATCTTTTTCTAATGTCAAACGCCAAAACGAGATGGCTACAATTTTGGTGCTCTCAGTTTCGTTTAGAAACGTCAAAATTAAAAGATTTGGACGCGATTTCGGAACACACGGACTAAAGATACGCAAAACCGCAACATTTTTTGAACCGTTTGATAGAAACATATGTAGGTCGGTACTTGCTATAAATATTTGCTATCTCGTTTTGACGTTTGACATTAGAAAAGATAAGGAGGGACCAAATTTAGCTAAATTCTGTTACAACAGAATCGGCACCATTATTTACCTACATACGTTTTCATTATAATTCAGTCGGCACTTGCACAGAAATCTGTCGAAATAATACAAACATCTGTAGATGGCTGTAGTTAACACGGGGCCGTATAATCAGCCCGTCTCCGAGCTGCGGGTTTTGAGATGGAAATCGAGTCGCGGCGCCATGCAAATCACTGAATAATCCGTTTATTGTAATGCAAGGACTGTTGTTTCACATCGATCGGGCGCTGTTAAAAACCTTTTACAATCTTACGTATCGAACAATACAATGCGATTCAAATGAGAATAGGACCGACTTTGCGCCATATTGTAACGTCATAGTCATAGCTCATAATTCAAACTAATAATAACTTTAAATAATTAAATATTATATTTGGCTAATATACTATTATTTAAAGTTTTTATTTAAGCTTGATGTAAAACTTTTTAAATAAAGTTTTCTTTGCAAAACGTACTTTTCAAGTGACATTTGACAGATAGAGGTCATTGACGTTCCTATTCTTATTTGAATCGCATTGTAAGTTCCGAAGTTTCTAGTAATGGCTGATGTTCAATAATTATGTAACACTATAAATTGGGGGGTATTTTAAAAATCATAAATTTGTTTAAAATTTAACTACATAGATCGGTATTTTTTCTAACATGTTAATAATAAATAAATAATTTAGAAAACTATCCCCAATTTGTTATGTTAGAATTACTTCATGGACAGCCCCTACCATAGGTGCTGCGAGTTTTGAATATACTGTAGCGATGCGTATATATAATAATTGGTGACAGCATTTATTGATAATCAAAGTCACCATTATACAGCGATTAAAAGAATTTCTACTGCGAAGAGTTTCTGTAGGGTGCGAACACTGAATTAATTAGAACTCAGCGAACTTTAGGAGTGTAGATCCCAAGAATATATTCGTAATACTCAGAAGCAATAATAATATTCTGGACGCTTTCACACACATTGATCTAGTCCCAAACTAGGATTCCCCGTATCATGGGTAATATACAAAGATATACATACATATATAGATAAATACTATACATAAATAGATAAATACGTCCATGACTCGGATACGAACATTTGTGCTCACATCACACAAAGTTTGTCCCTACCAGGATTCGAACCGAGGACTGTCACTGCCACTGTACCAATCAGACGTCCTAATTCCAAAACGAAGGTCACAATTATTGACCTACTAGTACGCACTGCTGAGATGAGAGGTAACCCTCTTCAGAGTTAGCTCGATAACGCCTCCCGCCTTCAGTCATGGCTTCTGGCGCGTAAATCAAGAAACACGCTGAACTAACTCCATTAACTGAACCAAATCACAAGTTATGAACTAACCCATCGGCACCCCAATAAGTATGCTATATTGTCTGCCCTGCCCTGCTCAGTGGATGTTCACACTAACATATTAGACGTTTAAATTTCATATTAATACTGATGAAACGCTTGAGCGCTTAGTCAGAAAATGATCCTTTATTTGATAGAATTCTATGTATATTGGGATTACATACAAAGCGTGAATGAGTCATTTTGTATGTAGGTATAATTTATACTATTAAAAAATTGTTAAATTTTCAAAAATTAAAGATATTTAAAAACTAACTACTCAGATCGACTAATTAAGGGCTTCTGGAACCAAATCCGTCGATGTTTGATCGAACTTCATGCAAAAACCAGCGCTTAGATTTTGGTTAAACTATTAAATTTCATAAAGGTAATAAAGGTACTATTCCGGCTTAAATACTGTGGTATATTTCATCAAAATCGGTCCAGTAGAATTGAAGATACAGCTTGATCCCTGTTTTAGTAGACGCCTTTAAATAGTAGTATCCTATACCCTATAGTCCTTTTCCTAAATTCCATATTCCCTGCTCAATACACTTTTCCTACCTAATCCTCTGTCCTTTCTTCTCCTCTAAGCAGTGGGAACGCACTGAGGAATATTAACACTTTTGAACCTATAAAATGGCGGCACCGTAGTTTGTCATCCGACACGTCTGCAGGCGAAATGTGGACTGCGGATAGCCACTTTGCTACAGTAAATAGTCGTAGCAGGTGGAAAGAAGTTGTCTCTGCCTACCCCAATGGGAAAGAAGCGTGACTATATGTATGTAAGTAGTATGTACTATGATCTCTGCCTACTCTTATGGGATATCGGTGTGAGTGTATGTATGTATGTATGTACTAAGTAATCGTCGTATGGTTATCATATGACAATGCTTATAGTAAGTTTAGTCTCCTTTGTTGACCTTATAATTTTCTAATCTGGTCTTGTAATTTTAAACGATAAATTGAAACCAGCCATATTATGCAACATTCGTCATAATCGATTGATAATTAAGAACTATCGGAGAATAAACTATCTATAGAGGGACTTTACATGCAGGTTTTTATAATCTCAGACAACTATAAATGTATTTAAAATGTATATGTTCACAATTTCTAGGAGATAACCTACAATATTTATTATATATATCTATGTATGTATTAGTTTTTTATATATCTATGTATGTATTAGTTTATTGTATCCCTATG
>WUAW01002598.1:25212-39339 GCA_017165845.1 Thaumetopoea pityocampa | reverse complement strand
TCAAAAAAAACGCCAAAAGTGGTCACAACAAAAGGAAAAAAGTAATATCAAAAGTAGTGTAAGCCGAAAGACATCACAAGTACAAATTATTAAATTGTTACTTTAAGTTTTAGTTTAATTTTCTATGTTAAGGCTACTATTATAAGTTTGATTGATCTCAAACCTAAATGTCTAAATTTTGTAATTCTTTGATTCATTTCCAAAGAAATATTAATTACCATTAAACATCTTAGTAAAAAAGGTTTAATGTTATAAAACTAACGAATACGTTCACTTACCCCAACTGCGTTTGCTTACCCCACAGGGGTACGCACACTTACCCGTAATACGGGTCAAGTGTACGCATTCCGACTTGCCGTCATTATTATTTTTTTTTCTAAAAAATTAAGACACTTAACGTTTTCATTTCTTTTTTAATTTATAGCCTAATAAATGCTCTATTCCATACAATATTTTTATTTCCTTAATTCTTTTATTTTAATGCACGGCGAGGCTTCAAGGGGAAAAGTGCGCACACTTGCCCCGAATGACTCTACTTGAGATATCGTTCTTCATTAGGATCACATTCTTCCGTGACAGTCAAAAATTTGTAGCCTGATTGACTCACGATGTCCCCTCAGAGAGGATATCCGACCGCAGAGGAATAAAAGCTTAATTTTTAAAAATTTGCGAAATAACGAATTGTGCGAATGTAGAATGCGAAAGTCGAGGGCCGCCTGTATTAAGTTCTTTACCACACAATAATCCTCTTAAAATTACTACATGCACTTTCAATATACCCGTGAAATATAACTAAATACCGTACTAGTAGCTAAACTAGCGCATGCAGTGCCGCTCTTACTACTCGGAAGATTATAACCTCGCTACTTGTAACTACGTGTACTAGTCCAAATAAATAACATATATGTAATTAATTCATTACGTTTTGGTTGTAAATCGATTTGTTTCAGTTCATAATCAAAAAGGTTGCGAAGAATTTGGACCTGACACGAGTTTGGCCCGCACTTTAGGTTTGTAACTACCACTCGATCCTAACCCGGAATTAACTATTAAGTAATTATTACTACCTACATATCTCCGTAAATAGTACACAACCTTTTCCCCATACAATACCACATTCCTATGATCACCGTACATCTTGGTCATCGACTAAGTAATTATTTGCGCTTTGCGCCCTAATCGTATTGAGAATTAACATAAAGGCCAAAGCCAACTTATTTCAGAATTCGGAAACTCTTTAGTGGTCGTACCGACGGGAGCTTTCTCAACGAGATTTAAAAAAAGCACCTGAAATGGATTAAAGAAATAGTAATTCCCGTGGTAGTTTTCTTAATGCCGCTACAATACAGTAACATGATTTTTTTTCTATTTCGGAAGCTTTTGCCGTGCGTTGTGAAAACATCTGTAGGTGCAACCACTGACTAATTAAATTAAACTAAGAACTCACAGCGCGCTGCTTACCTAAAGATCGCTACGATTGCGGTTAAAAACGGATAAGAGCAAAATGCATGGCATGATATCCAAAATATACTTTCATCTTTGAACTAATAAATACCTGCGAATTACCATCTTAAATCAAACTTATGATTGGTCTAAGGAAACTTGTGATTAAGTCTGCACTATTATAGATTACTTTCATTTTAAAACAACAGTGAACGACACATCATCGAGCAGATATACTTATCATAAAATACAACTAAACTTATTTAATAATAACATGATATTATACTATCACTGAGTACAAAGTATAATTAAAAATATTATACATAATGTGCATGTACATTTTATAGTGAACACGAATTATCTGAATCAAAAAATATTTTAGAAATCAAATAAGTATGTCACCTGTTGTGAGTTAAGTTTGATGGAAAGAGAGCATCAATTTTTTTTTTAATAAACATCATTTAAACCTGAAATACGTGACTTGCATAAGTGGTGAGTCTTTGTAACATTCAGTAGCAGACCGCCCGATCTCAAGCGTAACCTTCACGTGTTTTTATAGGGGGGTCAAACAGGCGCGTTTCCCGATAGTGTTGGCAGTCAATCAATACATCCGCAACACTGGAGTTGTGTTTTAGAAGGATTTATTTCTTCTTCCCACGCCGCTGGGTACTACGAGTCGCACCACATTTATGAAAATGATTCGAGCCACTTCGAGCAACACGATTCTCAAGGTGGGTGAGCTGAGGCGACACGTTTCGTGATATCACGCGTCATGGGCTGTCACTCAAAGTTCTATCTTTAAAAAATATATGTAATTAAGTCACATAGAACCTATTTCCAAGCCTACTATCAATTTAAAAACAAAGAACATATTTGGGATATTTAACTGAACATAATAAAAACTTGGCTCATATAATCACAACTAAAGTAATAAATAACGTTAGTATAGTACTAAATGCGATCCACACAACATAATTACAATTTTATAGCTATGTATTCTATTTTATAGCTATGTATTAACAAGACACCGAGAATTTACATAATTTACAAAAATAAATAAAAGCCTATTGTAAGGTTACCTTTGCCTTTAAAGATAATAAGACGTACTTATAAGAGGTAGCGGGTAAAGCGGTCCCATACATCTAAGTTTTTTAAACTCACTTCACTTCTTGGTTTATGGCGTTTGACCAATTTGGTACAATTCTGCCAGTATCCAGTTATGAAAGTATCATAAACTTAGGGGGTAGATCGGTGTAAGTTTACATTGTTGACACCGTGCGTCAATCGGTTGAGAAGGAAAACTTCGCGATGAATCTTGCATAAGTGACTTGGTACGATCACATCCGCATTTTGCTAGCGAGGTAGATTAAAATCTGATCATTCCTGATCAGGGAAGGTCCGTTCCCCAATAGGGGGGTCAAATATGGACTGTATACTATTCACAATAATAAAATGTAAAACACCTAAATAGATATTATATAAAACCTATACATAATATCATATAACGCAATAAATAAAATGTACACAATTAGAGTCAGCAGAAACAAAAATATAAACTCAAGAAAACACTGCGTGCCTAATGTGTCACAAGAAGTTTCCATAATTGATCACATAATTAGAATAAAATTTATTGTTATCAAAATAAGAACCCGTAGATTTACAGAGTAACGCACGAGTCACACCAACATTTTTTGCTAGTAGCAAGCACATTTGATATGTCATAATAATGTATATTAATAGCAGTTAAAAATAATTTGGTATTTACTTTTAATAATGAGTTGATATTCAGGATGCGAATAGCTCTATAGTTTAACTAAGTAATTATAGTCATGGTAGCGTAGTGGATGAGGCCTTATCTAAAATCAGAAAATCGGAAGTTCTCGGGTTCGACCCCCGGTAGGTACGCTAATATTACCGTGGCTTCTCAGTGTGTTGTGGGTTTTGGTTGGTGTCTCAATTACACAGATCAGAATTGTGAGGGATTACGGGCATGACGTGAGATGGCAATCGGTTATTTTAATACGCACAACAGCCGCATCCCCTACAAAAAACCAGATCCTGACGCAAGTTGGGATAGTGCTAAATCGAAAAGAAATGAGTGAAAAGAGAAATTAAATGGTGTTTGCATAACGAGTTGCAATACAGCATGCCTTTTATAAGCTGATCTTAAATCGAACGATCTCTCGTGCGAACCTCTCAACTAACAAAGATATGTCTCCTTGTCTTCAGTCATGTTTGATCAAGATATTGAAGACGACAACACACGCAATGAAGTCCTAAGACAGCTTTTTTATATTTGTTTAGACTGTTCGATAACAAGGTAAAAAAATAGTTGATTCCAAGCGAAACCTTTATGTATGTGAGCTATTACTACCTGAAATTCGTCGCTTATTCCTGCTGGACTCTTCACTTTTATTAAGACATTATTCGACTTTTCGACAGTTTTAATTTGTGAGCGAAGGCCAATGCCAAATTAGTTGTTGCGCTATATCGTCGAATGCCTTTGCAAAGTCTATGCAGACATGATTTTTTTTTTTGTGTTCTGTGCAACATCAGACTGCGCAAAGCGCCGATTGTTCGCCCTCTTGCTACAATTTCGCATTATTTTTCTTAGTTACAATCATTACTTGTAGGGATTTCTTATCAGTTTTTAAACCTGTATCTTATTTAAACCAAACCGAGAGTTATATTATTATACAAATGTAAGTATCAAATTACGTAAATTTAATTGTGATATTTTTACCAGTTGGTGTGACTCATAATTTAGCTCATAATTTAGCTGCTTATTTATTACACTTGTAGATAATTTTATAATATTAAATATCATACAATATTATTTTTGACGCAATGATGTACTATATAATACTGTAATATGACACATATACACGAAACTATGTTTTTAAACACCCAATATTAAAAATGTCTAATTATATTATATAAATATATTTTCATCGGCAATTATCCATACACAATATTAAGCACTATAGGTGATTTTATAATGTATCTGGGCAATAGTTATGTAGAACAATGGTGAATACTAAAGATAAGTAGTGATGTTCCATCTAGAAGTCTCATATTTAGTGGGCGAGCAGATATATTGTACAACTAAAATAAAAAGCTCCTTGATCCTTAAAAATTGGCGAAATTCTGATGTAAGTTAACTTAGACTAGATTTAGACTCTCCCTATCTTTTTCTAATGCCAAACACCAAAACGAGATAGTAAACATTTTTAGCGAATACCAATCTACATTTCTTTTAAACGGTACAAAAAATGTTGCGTTTTTGCATATCTTTAGTCGGAATGTTCCGAGATCATATCTAAATTTCTTAATTTTGATATATCTAAACAAAACTGACAGCACCAAAGTTGTTGCTATCTCGTTTTGGCATTTGACATTAGAAAAAGATAAGAGTCTAATTTTAGTTATGTTCTATTACAGCAGAATTACCACCGTTATGTAATATCGTTAATTTAGAGCAATATGCACCGACATTTAGACGTTTATGCTATCAAAATATATAACTAATGAGCCATGTAAATATGTTTAAACATCCGCACAGGCAGGTCTTAGTAGAGTTATCAAATTTGGTTAGTAAATTTACGGAGGGACTTCCTCTAATTGCGAGACAGAGCTAAAGTCAGCCTCTAGAGTCATGGTTAGAGGAAACAGACAAATTTACAGAAAAGGTTATGAAATTGAAAGCATATGGGAATAAGTAGGTAAAGGATGGCTTAGTTACTCCTAACGTCGCAGTGTCATGAATTTTATAATCTAATGTAACAATACAGTTCGCGTCATTGAGAACTATTCAATCCAATTCAATACGTTTTACTTTTTTAACCTTCATAACGACATTCTTACGTACACACATGCACGGTATTACTACACAGTATCCCATAAGGGTAGGCGGAGACTACAGTTCGATACATACCTAGGTCACACTGAAAGTTTTTAGAACCGGTCAGTTAGAAACATTGGCGATGAAATCTTCTTTTAAATTTCAATTATAGAACTCTTTAGTTACCTAATGTGATATTCATTGGCATGCATTCATTGGCATTTGTTTTGGTGAATTGGCGGCAATTCCAAGTCTTGTTACAATTCAAAATTAATTTAACTTGAGAAAATTTTCAGTCCGTGACTGATTACGACTTTCGTTGTGGTTTTCTTAATCAACAATAAAGCTATGATAGACTTCGATTGGCATTTAATTATGAAGCCCCATCTCGCGCCACAGTTTACAATTGGTTTAAAGAGTTTAAGCATGGGCGTAGCGATCTCAGTGATGATCTGCGTGAGAGACGTCCTTCAAAAGCGACATTTGAAGATGACATCAGTGTTGTGCGACGCATGATAGAGGAAGATAAGAAAGTGACCAACCAGCAGATGCGGGTAAGCTTAGGCATTGGCAAGTACAGAAAATATTACAGGAACATTTAGGCGTCAGGAAGCTTTGTACCAGATGGATTCCCCATACTTTGACTGAAGACCAGAAACGCTTTCGCTTATAGACTGGTGTCGCGAAATGTTAGAAAAGTTCAACGGAGGTGACTCGAATGCTGTATTTGACATGGTCGCAGTTAATGAAAGCTGGATATATTGCTACGAACCAGAAACCAAGACTGAAAATCAAAATCTGATCAGTGGGTTTTTCCTTTTAAGGATCGGCTAAATAAGTTAAAGAAAGGGAGAAGTCAAGGAAAAAATATGATTTCTTCGTTCTTTATTCGGAAAAATCATTTCGCGACAGTTGTGCTACAAGATGGAAGGACAGTTACTGCACACTGGTATGTTAATTGTTGTTGTCTTTGAAAATGTTCGACAGCCGTGCCCTCGAAGCAGGATCCTTCTTCACGACGACAATGCTTCAGCGCACTCCGCAAAACGAACAATTGAATATCTAACTATGGCAAGTGTCGAGATAATGAGTCATCCGCAATATAGTCCTGACCTGGCGTCCTGCGACTTTCATTTATTCCCAAAGACCAAAGATAAACTTCGATGTATTCGCTTTACGAGCCATGAAGATGCGGTGAGTGCGTTCGAAAATGCCATAGAAGAGACCCCTAAGGAAGAATGAGCCCACCTTTTCTCAGTGGTTTCATCGAATGCGAAGATGTGTAGAGAGGAACGGAGACTACTTCGAAAAACAACAACAAAAGTATCGGCAACCTTCTACATTGAGCCGTTTATATTTTCAGTGTGACCCACGTACCATGATCCTGACACTTCTCTCGCCTCATCCACATTCATATATCTTTTCATGCATTTTCGTCGATTAAGGTGCTACAAACTTGATCTTTTGAAATAATTTGTTGATTTGATCAAGGTAGGTATTACCAGTTGCTCGACACTTCCACCAAGATTTGGCCGGTACGTTCGTTTCATCATTCGAATCCCACTCATTTTTTCTAAATAACCAAACCATTGGAGTATTCCTTTTTCCGCAAGGCCTTAGCCACGGGAGAGATCAAGGGATATTGATCCCCTCCCCCCAATTAAAAAAATTATTTCTTTTAATAAGTATTAATGAGACTGCAGTTATATACAGTGCGCCCGTCTCACTCTATAGTCACCCCCCCTCTCCTCTCCCGAAACTGTTTTCTGGCTACGTACTTGCTTTTTCGATTCTTCTTATGACATCATATTTCAACTTAGACCGATCCTTTATCACGATATTCTTCAACCGTTCAATCAGGGTCACTCACAACTACTTTTTGATTTGTGTATCATTACTTTTTTGCTATCCATAATTATTATTTTTTTCGCGAAATCATTAAGAAGGTAGGTACTGTTACAGATGCTTACGACATGATAAAATTGAGTATGATTTCCAAATATGTGACAAAACCATGCGTAATAAGTACTAACTATATTTTTAGACACACACCTTAGGTACCACGTTCTCTTTCCAAACATTTTAAAGTTAGGTACCAACATTTTAAAGTCTGCATCTAACTTTAAAACGTTTTGAAAAAGAACCCCTTATTGACTTACAAGGATTATTCGTTAGAGCTGATCGCTCATTTAATACTATAGCTATAAAAAATGCTTTGCAATGATCTTTGACAGTAAAAAGTATTCATCGATATCGCGCTCATTACATGTACTTTTTAGTCAATAATGAGCATGTGTAACAGAAGAGTTCTTTGAGTAAGCGCTTGTCGTCCAGCAGTGGCGCGGAAATTTTTGAGGTGCTGGTACGCGTAGTAAAAAATTAGGCTCTGGTCTTCGTTATAAGGTAGGGTTGCCGCCCGCCCCGTTCCTGCAGAGACAGTCCCAAATCCCGATTTGAATAGCACGCGAATGAATTTATATCTCGTCCAGACTATCTGGATACCTACCTACCTCCGGTCAGATGGGACCTTAACCCTTAAATGCATCTTGTATCGATATTGATACATCGCATTCTAATCGTTTTTACCGGTTTTTATTTGAAGTACAGCATAGGCTGAATATTTACACGTTTCATTGCCTTATTGCCCACAAAAAAAAAATGCCATGTGTCAATGTCATTTCTGAAGGATGATTTTCTTGTCTGTGCTAAGGACATCAACGAGGTGCGCATAATCATAAAACTGAGTTTTTCATTTAGCGGCGAAAACGAAAATAAGTCGAATTTTTACCAATAAAAATCACAAAATGGATGGTAAGTCCTTCATTTACTTGAAAACATTTGAAATTGCACGACTTTTATGTGTTTACGTGAGCAAATATCGCATTTTATGTTTGTATCGAAAACGATACAGCATGCATTTGATTCCCGCCTAAACCCAATTCAATTGTTTGTTCATAACGGTTTTGCTTATGATTTTGCTTGCTTTTAGATACACTAAACTATACGTTTACGTTGTTAAGATATAGCTGAATGCATATTTTTGCTTTTCAGAGCAACAAATAGAGAATATGCTTAGGAGGTTGGAGAATGGTGACATTTCGGAAGATGATTTAGAGTCAGATGGAGAAGATATTCCTTATTACCCATCTCTAGGAGCCTTAGCAGCTGAATTAGAGGACGATGAAGACGTTCTTACGGGACAGGACAGTTCAGAAGATTTTTTGGACCCTCCATTGATTCAGGATGAGCAGCTTGTGCCAGGCGCACAGTCGTTGGAGCGAGTGGAAGCACAACCGACTGAATCTCTCATGAATTTGAGGAATTTACTGTGGAGAAAACAGTCTTTTCTATTTGATGAGAATAACATCAAATTTGGTGGGTCTGAAGAGTTACCTTCATTTATAATGGAACTCCAAAGTCCGTATCAGTTTTTTACCTACTTTTTCACGAATCCGTTTATGGAAAACATTGTTACTGAATCAGTACGCTATGCTGTCCAGAAACAACCTGACAGACCTGAAATATTCACAGTTGGTGAACTTCGCAAATATTTTGGTATTTTAATATTTGTCTGTTTACCATTATCCGAGCACAAGGTCGTATTGGTCTAATAAATTTGGCTTCAGTCCCATCAAAGAGGCAATGCCAGTAAATAAATTTGAGAAAATGCGAAAGTTACTGCACTTCAATAATAATGATGATCATCTGCCAGTAGACCACGCGCAGCATGACAGGCTTCATAAGTTACGTCCTATAATCACCCATTTAAATGAAAAGTTCTCTAGCATGACCATCGAGCAGCGATTATCCATATATGAACAGATGTGCGCCACCAAAGTTGGACATTTTCTCAAACAATATCTCCCCAACAAACCCCACAAATGGGGTTTTAAATTGTTTGTTTTATGTAATTTGGGCGGTTTTGCTTATAGATTCATAATCTACTCTGGGAAAGAAGCTAATGAAGGATCCTCAAACAATCAAAACCTGGGAGTTGTGGGACAAACAGTTATGAATTTGCTGAGTGTGGTACCCAGGCAAAGAAATCATATTGTCTATTTTGACAGTTACTACACATGTTTGCCATTGATGTGTATACTTGCTAAGCAAGGTATACATTCCCTAGGCACTATTCAAAGAAACCGACTGGGAAAAACTTGCAAGTTGCCAACTAAGCAGGATGTTATGAAGAGTTCAATTCCAAGAGGGTCTTATGAAGAGTATATTACAAATTTTGAAGGCATTGACATGACAACAGTAAGTTGGAAGGACAATAAGCAAGTTGTGTTAGCGTCGACATACGTTGGGGCATGTCCCGTAGGGAATATCGAACGATTCGATAAAAAAGAAAAAAGAGGATTCTTATCACGTGCCCAAAGCTAATCAGGGAATATAACATGCACATGGGTGGTGTAGACCTCATGGATTCCTTTTTAGGAAGAAATAGGATTCGAATGAAGAGCAGAAAGTGGTATATGAGAATCTTCTATCACCAACTTGATTTGAGTGTAATAAATTCGTGGGTGTTATATAAAAAAGTTAAAGAAAAAAAAGGAAACCACAAAAAAATCATGACCATTGCAGACTTTCGATCAGAGTTGGCAGAAACTCTTTGCAAATATAGTCCCGCTAACAACAGAGGGCGCCCAAGCACCAGTGCAATTAGGGAAGATCAACCCCCACTTAAAATGCGAAAAGGGAAACCTTGCCAAGTTTTGCCACCCCTTGAAGTTAGACTCGACCAAATGGATCAGAACATCATGAGAACAGAAACACGTGGTCGATGTATGATGCCATCATGTAATTTATTAAGTATAATTAAATGTTCTAAGTGCAATGTTCACTTATGTAGTAAGAAATCCAAAGATTGTTTCACCCATTTTCACAATTCTTCAACTTTGTAAAATCATGATTATTTTGTAAAGCTAATGCATACTGTATCGAAAACGATACAAAAATATTTTTATAAAAAAATAAATGTTCCCACTAATATAGATTTTTTATTTTATTTTTTTCAGTAAATGTTACGCCTTTATGAGACAAAATAATTTTTTTGGGTAAAAATCTTTTATCATGCATTTAAGGGTTAATATAGCCAGCCCGTCTCAACTGTGGTCATAAATGCTCACACGCATCTTATGGAGAGACATGTGGGGTTTGTGGGCAGACGCCGAGTGGTTGTACTGGGTGTGGGCCCGCGTTCAGTGCTGTGCCCTTAAAATCAGTACAACACGGTATGGTCACGACATTTCGCCACTCGTAAAAAAAGGGGTAGTCTACCTACCTACAAGAGATGATGAATGCACATTATCAGTTTAATTATATATTATACATTATATTTTCACAAATTGGTGATTACAGTAATATTACATTTATTATCTCAATACCACCTAAAGGCTAGCTGGTAGAAAATATTTTATGCATTAAGTTCACCTTTATTTATTATATATAAAGTTTAAAATTTAAAAAAAAAATAGCATATAAATAAAACGGATTATTTTTTCCTTCACATGGTCTGAATTGGTCAGATGGTTCCGATTTTACCCCCAAAAAGCGGCAACCCAGTTATGGAGTAAAATGAATAAGACTTATTAGGATAACTGAGCTAATGAGCCCAAACTAGATCAATGATTACTGACCCATCTTTCAGCTCCATCATCAGACTAATTTGATGGTATCGTATGTATCAGGTCAGTCCAAAAGTTCGTGCGCATTTCTGGGAATTTTTTAAATAGTGTATATAAAACACAATGTAACATTTTAATCAATGATATAAGAATTACTTACATATTATACATTACCTTAATATTTGAGAACACCTTAGCCTGACTGTATATTATTCCATTTTCTTTTAGGTTTTTTTTTTCACTTAAATGGAATATTTCGGCAATGGGCTCTTCTTATACTAATAGTAAATAGTCTGACTAGACAATCGCCAGCAATGTACTCGTCAGCGGTGAGACAAGTGGGTTAAACTATTTATACAACTGTTACGCAATAAGAATCATTTACACATAAGCAATAATTAGTTTTAGTACAGAGGCAAAGCCGAATCTCAATATAGAGAAGTATAGGTAGGTATAATTAAAGGCAGTTGTATACAACATTTTGTACATGAATTCAAATCAAATGAACTACTTAAACGAAACAATGTACATACCTATTAAAAATACAATGGTTTTGACAGATATTTACATTTCATATGAAAGAGTGACGAAGTAAAAATATTTTCATTTCGACACTGCTGTCATATCATAAATAGGAATACCACAACACCAGTGGAAATAAAACAAAATTAATCATAGATCGCCCGCAGGATACGTTTGCACGCAGACTAATATGAAACAAACATTTTAAATTAAAATGGATTGCACCCAGCAACTCCTGTTTAGAAACCACATTGACTGCACCAAACATTTTTAATCTACTTAAAGTACTTATAAAATTGTGATAAACAAAACTTACACAGCTTAATTTATTAACCTGATTACCCATTTAAGTGTAAAATATCATTTTTCTTCCCCATTAACAGTTTAATGATTTTTTCGATTTAAGTCAGCCCTGCTTTTATTTCGGTGCGCGCCCACTAGTGTGAAAACTTGTCCTGCATGTCCCTAGTAGTTTTATACATATTAAGTATATCTTTATACCGACATTAGCTCACTGTGCACATACAAACACTACAAAAAATCACCTTAGCTTAAGTAAAAAGCAGATTGTTCATGAAACAAATATTCATTAAGAAATAACACACCCATTCTTGTCCGGTATATGTCCATCAGATCTCTCTATCTCTGACAGTATGGCATGGAACATGTCTGTGACTGACTGAAATATTTAAAGAAATATTGTATTAGTATGTTGGCACTGAAGATATGATCACAACTATGACCCTGACACATAACAGAGTCAACTCATTTCCTCACATGTGTGCAAATCAGTGAGGAATTCACTGGGGTAACGGTATATTGTAAAGGGAATGGCCTATATATTTAGCTGTCAGCTTCCATAGACTCATCATACTTCTTAAACAATAATGAGTATGTTGGCAATTACTAACTGCACAAGCTCTGGTGCTTAAGTGGTCACCTTGCATGTAAAGTCACATAATGTAATAATAGCCTAAAGTATATACTCTATTATTGATAATTTGTGAAATTAGGTAGAGAAACATGACAAGGATCCCCCTATAGAGGAAAAGCAGCTGTTTATAGTAGTATCTTTTTATTATCTTATTAGAATTATTAGTACTCAACCTGTTGAGTAGTATATACAGTATAAGTCTCTGATATCTGGTATAAATGAAACTTAACACTCACCTCATTGCGTTTAGCACTGGTCTCAACAAATGCAGCTTTCCACTTCTCTGCCAATCTTTTCCCTTCCTCTGTGCTTATCTTTCTTTCTAGATGAAGATCTGTTTTATTACCAACTAATACAATGGGTACACTGAAAACAAAGTTTAATGCTTAATTCTGGTTAAAATGCAAAGAAAATAAAATTTGTCTGTTATCCTTCAGCATGCATAAGTATAAACTGGATCATAGTGTGCATTAAGAGGTCAATTTGACCCCAAACAAATATATGACGCGAAGTCAGAAAACTTTTATTTTAGCTCATAAAAAAATTAGTCCATGACTGGATAAAAAAATTCTTTTTCATTACATGATTTTGTAACAATTATTGAACATTACAACACTGTGATCTCTGCATACATATTGTTTACATTTTATAGCACAAATTTAAACTGTGGGGTCAATCTGACCCCATGTGTGCAGTCCGAAGGTTAACAAAAGGGTGGCAGTTAGTTGGCAGGGTGAAGATTGATGTAGAATATTTGGTTGAATAACAACTAATTTATATCTACAATTTATCTTCAAAAATGGACTTTTTAGTCTGAAAAGGAGAAAAATACTTACTGTATTTTACCAATCATGTCCAGAAGTTTGTCATATATAATTTGTACTATTTGAAAGCTCTTGCTTGATGTGATAGAGTAAACCAAGACATATCCATGGAAATCCATGCTATATTGCAAAGGAAATATACTGTACTCATCTTGGCCAGCAGTGTCTACCAACTTTACTTCATATTCGGTTGAATTTAGCCGAATAAATTTTGTGAATGCTTTAAAGAAAATACATAAAAATTATACTTTTGTTTATGTAAAGCTAGATTTACTATATCCTAGTAACGAGCATCAGTAAAAATACCTAAAAAACTTTCAAGCATAAATATTTAGATCACATATCTATTGGACTTCATACATATTTACAAGGTTATTAAATTTCGCCACATGTTAAATATAATTCCAGAGCATATATTTCTACATCACAAAAACCTGCCATCATAATTAATCTATAATACAGATCACACATACACTGACACATACAAAGCATACAGTCAATACCACATTAACTAAATCAATAAAATCATCCTCATTCCATATTTGTTCCGGGTATTTTCAGAACAGGGAAATATTTGATTATATTTCTGTCTACAAATACAAATCTCTGCTATGATCAAAATTTATTTTAAGTAATTACTAACAATGCTTTTTTTAATTTACTTCATTATTTTTTTTAATGATTAAAAGCTTAACTGTTCTTAGGAGTTTTTTCTTCAAGAGTTTTAAAATAGTGTTTGCATGTTTCAGAATGTTTAATCAAGTATGTAGCCAGACAACAATTTCGGGGGGTGGGGGGGTTGGCTACAGAGTGAGATGTATGCACTGTATATAACTGCAGTCTCATTAATACAAACTAAAAGAAATATCTTTTTTTACATTTCGGGGGGATCAATCCCCTTGATACCCCCCCCCCCCCCCCCCCCCCCCCCCCCCC
>WUAW01002598.1:10082-25198 GCA_017165845.1 Thaumetopoea pityocampa | reverse complement strand
ATTTTTGTGTTGCTATTTAAACTAGTAATGAATGACTACTTGATTAATTCATTAGTTAAGTATAGGAGTTTCAAAGTGTGGCCTCACAAATTTAAAGAAGAGTAGAAATCACTAGTATTAATCTGATAAAACTTTAGCACAAAAATATCTTACTGTTTTCAATTGTAGGGTCGTATGAATCGACGAACTGTCCTTCGACGAACTGTATGATTAAAGATGATTTACCTGAAAATATTCTTATTTTAAATAAAAACTACGTCACTGTTAAATGAGACGCACTTAGACGACACTTAGAAACGATTGCATTACCAACAGATCGGTATCCCATCATAGCAATTTTCCTCTGTTTGGAAGGCATTTTTAAAATTAATTAACACACCGAATCTCCAAGAACAATTTTATTGCGCGCAATTAATAATAATTAGAAATGTGCTCTTTTTCATTTCTTCAGGAATGCGATTGTTTGACAAATTTTTGACAGTTCTGAATAATTTGAGAATTGTCGAAGAGGAGAGTTAGGTTTGTAGAAATACATTCAAAACGTTTGTATTTGTCATCTGTGATCCATTCATAAAAAGTAAACTATTCCGTCCGTTTTTTCCATTTTTAATCAATCGGCTGTGAATTCGCGTCATTTGTGCCAGTGTCGAATGTATATATTTTGATGTCATATAATATTTTATTTCAAGTTAACAATAAAATATCGGTGTGTCACATTTTATTTTTTCTTGGGTGTTTTGAAATCAATCTGACGGATACAATTTTAACCAAGCAATTTTCGCAAGTCTATTGCCTTGAAATAATACGGTCACTTTGCCATGTTAGTCACAGGTTTATTCCAATGTTTCAACGTTGTTTACGATTATTGATGATTAATAACATGTGTTTTTTTGATTCATTAATGACAAAAAAACACCAAATTTATAAATTAAACATGACAATAAACTCATATAAAACGTAAAAATAAAACTCAAAATGATGCTTCACTCGAGTTGCTGCCAAAACTCCTATTCCGTTCGTTTACTATAACTATTCTTCAATAGGTAGTGTTATGTTTGCACTCACGTTAGCTACTATAGCGTATAATGAATATATTCTGACAAAAATAACTTTGCACTTGTAATCTACGTATATATTATTGCCTTATATTACTTAATAATTGCGATCAATTTTCCTTTATTCAGTTTTCATGTCCTAAACAATCATTGAAATATGCTTTTTTTTCGAAATTTATAAAACATAATAACTTAGGTGAATAAAAGAGTAGACCGACAGACAGAACATGTAAGAACACGTATTTATGGTTCGAAAACTCTACTTCACATCTGTTTGGGTTTCATATAAACTTACCCAGTCGAAATATTTTATTCAAAACTAGCTTTTGCCCGAAGCTCCGTCCGCGTGAATGTCGGCTTATCGCTACGTAGGAAACGCCGAAACTATCATAGATTTATATAAAAAGCCTTCAACCACCTTTACTTGTGCTCTCGTACCTTAAAGGCGACTACTAAAACAGTGATCAAGCTGTATCTTCAATTCTACTGGACCGATTTTGATGAAACATGTCGTAGTATTTAACTCTGAATAATACCTTTAAGACTGTAATAGATCAACTAAAATTTACCCGCTGGTTTTTGCCTGAAGCCTGAACAAACAAGCAAACAAACAAACATCGACCGATTTGGTTTTAGAAGCTAAATTAGCCGATCTGTGTAGTTTGTTTTTATATTTGAAATGATATTTGATATTTGAAAAATTTGATATACAGCAATTTTATAATACTATAGATTGTGACATGAATTAAGCTGCTGTACATTAAGCTATCGTTCTTATTTCTTTTTAAATACATTCGCGGTTTTACGAGTATTAAATATAAAGTAGATTTTTTTTAATTTACAGACCAACGAGAATTAATTAGTATGTTTATATTTTACTTGCCCATAGTTCTGCCCACATACGCTCCAATTTATGTATGAATATTATTTTTATTAAAGAAATTGTGATAATGAACTGATATAATTTGAAATTTTTATAACGAATAATATTGTAGATAAAGAAGATTATTAGGTCTGATCGAAAACGATGTTATATAGTATTTATCTATATAAGTATGAATATCGTTGTCTAGTACCCAAGACAGGGAATCCTAATTTGGGACTAGATCATTGTGTGTGAAAAGTGTCCAGATTATTATATCATAATAGTTATTATGAAATAGAAGTAATTTTTAACTTTAATTAAGTTAAATGAAAACTCTTTTGAATAATATTAGATAATCAATGTCTAATTCAAGACACAGTTCAAAAATATTGANAATTATTAAATGAAAACTCTTTTGAATAATATTAGATAATCAATGTCTAATTCAAGACACAGTTCAAAAATATTGAAATATCTTTGAATTAGGATAGGATATCCTCCTCTAAGGAAGGAGAAGGAGTTATCCATGGTGACGAAATGATTGAACCTCAGGAAAATCTCAGGTTTGCATGTGACACAAATTACTTACTTTTTTTGTGACGCGGGGAAAAATCTTAAAAAGATTCCCAGTCATCTGTGGGAGAAGACTGGGGTATGTGGGACTGTACCTATCTAGAAACCCCCGCGGTAACCTCCCTAAACATCGTGAGGGTCTCCGAAATCTCTTGATAGAACGTCATCGGTGCCCCTATACCGTGTTATGCTTATCTTGAGCTCGTCTCAAGGAGATTTTCCTGTACCTCCCAGTACAAACAACGTACCTACCTGTACTCGGAAAGCGATGAGACCAATAATAGCATTGAAATAATGATGGTTTGCTTGACGTTTGATAACTTCAACGATAGGTTTTTAGTTGTCTGTAATCTGTGGTTATCTGTGGTTTGACGTGTATGAATGATCGGATACACAATACAAAAGGGTATTAATAATAATTAAACAGGTATCTATCTTATTTTATTTTCTTCACTATTTAATTTGTATTCGTAGATTATTTCATTCAATTTAAATTTCTTGTTAATTACACACAAGTCTTAAGTTTTATGCAAATAATTTCTTAAAACTGATGATTCATATGCATACAAATAAGTTCCTTGATATTCAAATGTAATATTAGACATGAATATAACATCAGTATATAAAATATTACAGATAACTCCATAAAACATGGCTGCGAACATACCAGAATGTCCACCTAGTTTGAAGTCAATTCAACACTATCTGAAGACTGCTGCAGAACATGATAACAGGGATGCCGTAGTTGCATACTGGTGTCGACTCCACGCATTACAAATGGGTCTTAAAATAACCAATAAGAAAACGCCTGAAGAAACAAAGTTATTGATGGGTACGTCGTAACAACTTGCTGTTTGGCACGGGTATAATAATAGCATCACTCCATTTCTTCCCGTGGGTGCTGTGAGAACCAGCTAAGGGATATATCAGGATAATGGGCAGCAGTGTTATCCTTTTTTTTACGCACATGAAATGGCTGACCCATACCTGTGTGTGTCCTGGCTGGCTGTGTGTTTCTGGCTGTGTCCTCGACACGACGGTTATGTGAGGATTGCACCCACTAAAAACTTTTATGGAGGAGATCCATGTCCAGCAGTGGACTCCCACATGCCGATGATAGTGATGTAGGAACAAAATTATTTAGATCAAGTTTGATATAACTTATTATACTTACCTTGTTATAAACCAACAGCTAACCAGAATGCCAATAGTAGTAGAATGTTTTCTACTAAAGAAACTGAAAAACTCAGTAGACAACAACTAAAAATAAACACCAGCCATAGTTTTAGGATATTGATGATTTTATGATAATAATAATTGAATTTCACATGGTCTATGCTGTATTATGATACTGGTATCCCTTGAGGGATACCTGTATCATAGGAAGGGATACCTCTGAGAAACCATTAACATGGGAAATCTCATCTCTATAAGCCTCCTAAATGTCAGAGTTGACTATTGACAGTTCAAGCCATCTATATTGAGATATCAAGTTTAAACTTTAAAACATTAAAACATCATAAATTCTTAATTGGTACAGTATTGGTTGATTTTATTATAATTATAGGCCAGATCTTCACATTTCTATTATTTCAATTCACTTTTTCATTTTCAATATCTGAATTAGGATTGGTTTCATAATCTGTAGGCAATTTTATCACATTATGTCTTGGATCAACCTCGCTTAATTATATTCCATATTTCTGTATTGAGTATCTGTTATTACTGAGTAAAAGCTGGAAAGTATTTGAGTTATATCTAGACTTATATGTCAAACAATTGGGAAGTGCTTATTATTATAGCTGGAAAGTATTTGACTAATATCTAGATTTACATGTCAAACAATTGGGAAGTGCTTATTAACAATGAGCTTATTTAAAAATTAATAAACCATTTGATCACAATACATTTAGACATGACTGTCTATATTGCCCAGTAAAAGTAAATATTTTAATGATAACACACACATATCTAGCTCTGAGATGTTAAAGGTTATAGTGAAATACTTACACACATATATGAATCCTAACAACACATGAATACTCCTTTATTGAACAGTCATCTAGAAATTTTGAATGATGAATTTGTGGGAAGACTGAAAAAAAAATTATATTGCAGCCCTAATGGATTGGCTTGAAGAATGTAAAAAAGTAAATAAAGATAATGATGCTATCACCAATGAAGTAGCGGCTCAAGCTCATCTTGAGAACTATGCATTGAAGTTGTTTTTGTATGCAGATAAACAAGACAGGGAACAAAATTATGGAAAGTAAGTTTTATGATGCAGATGTCATAAGTATTAAAATAAATCATTGAAAATTGTTTATACATACCATAATCAAATTATGAAGATTTATAGTTTCACCATATCTGTTTGTTTGTCTACAGTGCTGAAATTTAGTACTCATATAAATATTTATCTCACTGTTGTTAGAATGAAACTTATGTTTGTGTTACTTTTGGCCTTTCCACAATTACCTACATAACCAAAATATAATTATTAATGACTTTTAAATCATTAAAGCATGTAACTTTTATCAAAAAAAATGTTACTTTTTAGGTATACCTAGGTAATTATTGACTAAAGTCCTTGACAATGCTTATATTTACTACACGGCCACGGCTTTTGCCCACGGCTCCGCCCGCGTGAATGTCGGTTTTCCGCAACATGGGAAATCCCGACACAATCATAGATTTATATAGTCATGAACCACTTTTACTTGACCTCTCGTACATAAGCAGCGACTGCAAAAACAGAGATCAAGGTATATCTTCAATTCTACCAGATTGGTTTTGATGAAACATGCTGCATTAACTAAGTCGGAATAGTACCTTTAAGTCTGTAACAGTTTCATGAAAATTTACCTGCAGATTTTTGGATGAAGCCCGAACAAACAAACAAACATTGACAGATTCGGTTTCAAAAGCCCTGAATTAGTCTGAGTAGTTTGTTTTTAAATATATGTGATTTTTGAAAATTTGATATTTAACAATTTTATAATAGTATACATGAAAATATCCATGAAAAAAGAAACCTCTCAAAGGATACATGAAAAGTGGGGATGAAAACATAATTTTACATATCCCATTGAATAGGGAATTGAAAATTGTTTAGAGGTGTCTTTAATAGTTTTCAATTCCTAGTTTTTTTAATAATTTTTCCTCTTGATTTGTGGATAATAATTGAATAAAATATTGAACGTAATATCAGAAATATCCATAGTTCTTTTTTATGTTTTGACAGAGTATCAGGTCAATTTATTTTTTACGCAGACTGAATTTTTATTTTTAATGAAGGATGTTTAAAGTATGCAGTCAAATCTAGTGACAAATCACCATCATCAGTCCATCTATTGTCGCACTGCAGGCTTGGTCTCCTTTCAAAATTAAATGAGATCAAATGAGAGGGTTAAGCTATAGTCTTATCATGGTAGCCTAAGATATATTGACCATCTTCATACACCATCAAGAAAATCTCTCAGGCTTCCTCATTTTGTTTTCCTTCACCTTTTAAAGCAAATGATAAATAATATTTTATATATATGTACTTAAATAATATACTTAAATATTTATTATATAAACATTTGTCATTAATAATATGATCAAAGAAATATTTGTGTTTTAGGAATATTGTAAAAGCATTTTACACAGCTGGAATGATTTATGATGTCCTGACTACTTTTGGTGACTTGACTGATGAAGCAGTACAGAACAGGAAATATGCCAAATGGAAGGCTGCATACATACACAACTGTCTCAAGAACGGGGAAACACCTGTGCCTGGTAGGAAAATTACTTTATGATTTAGCAAAATGTAGATAAAATTTAATTTTATACTATGCTTGTTAAAGCAACACCAATATGAAATCCATTACTAAAGATTGGTCTCTCATTAAAAAGGCATTGTGGTGATTACTGCTAAATTGCAGATTTTATTTACAGGATATTTGCCCTCATAGGGCTATATAGAATTTTCTATAGAACTAGCTTTTGCCCACGGCTCCGCCCGTGTAAATGTCTGTTTTCTGCTACATGAGAAATCCCGACACAATCATAGATTTATATAAAAAAAAATTTAACCACTTTTACTTGACCTCTCGTACCTAAGTGACAACTATTAAAACAGGGATCAAGCTGTATCTTCAGTTCTACTGGGCCGATTTTGATGAAACATGCTGCATTAATTAAGCCGGAATAGTACCTTTAAGACTGTAATAGTTTTACTAAAATCTATCTGCTGGTTTTTGCGTGAAGCCCGAACAAACAAACATCGATGGATTAGGCTTCAGAAGCCCTTATTTAGTCGATCTGAGTACTTTGTTTTTGAATTTCTTTGATTTTTAAAATTTGACATTTAACAATTTTATAATAGTATAAATATGGTAGTTATTCACATCCCTTTAGCTAATAAGTTAATTGGAAAATATCAATTTTCGTAAAGAAAACCATTTGGTACACCATTTTTATGGATATGTGGATATGTCGGCTGATGGTATAATGATATTTTTAGGACCTATGCAAGAGGGAACTGAAGACGAAAACGCTGAAAACCCCGGGGGTGACACTCAACCAGAAGCTGCTGGTTTTCCTCAAATGCCAGGAGTAGCAGGATTCACATCAATATCTCCAGCTACACCTCCAATGGTTCCAACGAGTTTTAATAATACTTTACCCGATCCCAATGCAGCTATGAGGGCAGCATCACAACTGCCTCCCGTACCATACACACCAGACCCCAACCCTGGTGGTTTTGTGCCTTACGACCCATCTCAGCAGCCACAATCTCCGCAGCCGGTGTACAGTAACGATGCCTTTGTAACACCTCAATTAACTCCTGATCAAATAGCTAAGGCTCAGAAGTATTGCAAATGGGCCAGTAGCGCTTTGAATTACGACGATATAAAAACGGCTGTTGGTAATTTGAAGAATGCGCTTGAATTACTTCAAACTGGTCGTGATCCTGCCTGAGAGGTGATGCAATATTGGTATGTAATTGTTTGTTAACAATAAGTTTAATTTGAAACTGTTATATTTTTACATGTTTGTTGAATTGAATTTCCGATACTTTAGCACTGTTACAAACGCTATGATTACTGATGAACTAAAGGTGTTGCGGGTAGTTGATGAATCAGTCTACCCTCTTTTTCCTTTATTAGTTTATTAATTATGACAGCACTATTACTCTTCTGTCATATGGTGAAAAACCGTAAACATCTTTTTGAGTAAATGCCGTTTTGTCTAAAGTTTTAAGGATATTGTTAGTATTTACTTTAACTCATACCATAATTCGTAATATCTGTTCTATTTAAGGCCTTAGTTTAAATTACGCCTTTCCAAGCATGCTAATGATTTTTTCTAATAAGGAAAGGCTTTTATATAGTAAAAAAAATTGATGCCTTCCATTTTTGAAATGAAAATCTAACAAACTAAATTATGCTCTTTTAACTATACAAGACAGTTGCAGATTTATGACCAGGACAAAAATATAATTAATGTAGCTTCTTAATCTATATTTACCTAATTTTCGATAAAATGTCATTTAAGGTCTTCGTCAGTGATGGCACTATTATTGACATAATCATCTCAAATTTACACTCGATACACAGTACTCGCAGCGTCAACTCATGTATTTGATAGCATTGCATTTGTTTTATGCATATAAGAATAATATAACAGATTCAAGGTAAATAACCATGATGGTTTAAAAATACAGCTATTTAATCGAATTCATATTCAGAACTAACTCTAAAGAAGATAATTCAAGATTAAACTATAGCTTATATATAAACAGTTATGTTATATATAACAGTTATGTTATATATAACAGTGATTTTGACTGATTTATTTTACATATTAACTGTTAAGTGCAAATATTAGCGTAGTGATGATAATGTTTGCTTACCAAGGTATAGCTTTTAAAATTTAACTATTTGATATTGAGAAGGCAAAAATATAACATTATAGCACTCAGCAGTGAACAGAACACATAGAAAGAAAGATAGTATTAAGCATATCTGGTTGGCTCTTTAGCACGTACCCTGACAGATTAGTGATAAATCATGTCATAATCATGATAACATGTCAGTGACACTGGTTTTGCTGGTTTCAATCATGCCTTTTCCCCTGCTCTCCGGCGGGGAATCGAACCCCGATCTCCCTCGTGACAGGCGAGGATACTGACCACTACACTAAGAAGAATTATGGTAGGAAGAAACCGCTTTTTTCCAGTTGCTACCAGCAGTGACTATCCGTAGCCCATTTTTCGCCGCCGCGGGAAACAAATCGTGTCGGGTGGCGAAACACGAAGCCATCATTTTTATAAGTTTCAAAGGATAAGGTTTTGCTGGTTTAAGGTGGCAACTATTGTGTATCTTCTAGTTCAGTTTGTTTCTCCTTTGCTCCTTCTACTAATCATATTATTTTAGCCATAAATTTATTGTTGCATATTAGTTAAACCTTTCTATCTAATTGTTAAGAATGACAAAATAGATATTTCCTTATATTAATTTGCTAAATAGGCAGGTATGTCACACCTTATTGTCTGCCCACCCCCATTTTTTTCCGATCCTGCTACCTTTCTTTTGGAAGGCTTCAGAGGCTGTTGGGGAATGATACTTTTATCTATGATCTACAAAAAAATAACTTATTGGCTCTTTCTGAAGCATAACATATATTTAAACTGGCAAAAACAGTTTAAATATAATAAGAATCTAATTAATTATTAAGATTATAAAAAATCCTGTTTTCTTTGATTTTATTATCTGTTGTAAGCTTTTATTACGTAGTAATATTATAATGTTGTATATTAATCGTATTATTTGTAATGTCTAAAAGTATTGTAAAAATAAAACGAGTCACAATAAATTTTCTATTTATTTGCAGTTCGCTCGAATTTCACATCATACCGATATTGATATTGATAAAATTATTGCCACTTATTAAATATTTCATGTAAACACGAAATTAATCAAGCTTTAAGGTAAATTAGAAATTAAAAGGGTTTGTGCGTCAAATAGATTAAATATTATTGTGTAATTATCTCACATACTTTGAGCGTATATTAAAAATAAAAAGCATGCGTTTATATTTGTCTATGATTGAGCAAACAATATTTTCTACATATTTTAAAAGTGCCCTCTTTATTCATCATTTTCGTGCATTTAACATCTAATTCTACCGATACGTGGCAGTTATTTGCCGAACTTTTCTACACATACACACTTGTACACACAAAATGAACCTAATATGCTTATCGCTTAAATTAATATCACTTTTAGGTACAATTACACTTTCCCTCAAGGGGCGTTCACTTTGAAATTAGATAAAACGTAAAAATATTCATAGTCTTCAAAGTGTCCACTTTGGAACACATTTCTTAATTTTTCAATAAAACTATTATTTTTAGAGTGACAATTTACTTTACAACAATGTAGGTAACATTTTTAAATGTGTCCTCGACGACTCTGTTTACACTCGATCTTTTAATAACATGGTAATTTTTTACAATAGTGACACTTTCGCTTATTGACTTGAAATAAATTTAAATCGATAGAGGACCCGCGGCTATTGTATATTTTAAAAGTCTGATTTGGGGGAATTCAATCACTTTCGAGAAAAAAATATTTAAAATTCTTAGTGGTGGGTGTAAAAATTTTCATTAAGGACAAAATAACACAATAAATGGCCAAAAATGGGTGCGACGACAAGCGAAGCGAGGAGGAGTGTCAGGTTGCTGCAGAAAATGCACGAGCCGAGCGAGCGAAGCGAGCGTGCCGCGGTAGTGGCCGGCGAGTGCCACTAAATAAATAATAATAAAAAAGTGTCGATTGCCCCGAATGGAATTTTTAAAATTTACTATGGTTGTGAGTCCTCTAACGATTAAAATTTATTTCAAGTCACTAAGCGAAAATGTCACTATTGTAAAAAATTACCAATAATATTTTGTATTTTAAATGATATTTATGCAAAAGTAACCCGATAGAGCCCAGAAGGAATAGTGGCTTGCTTACATGTACCTGTGATTTTACAAAACCTCATAAAAATCGCACGATGTATCGCATGGCTGTTACCTGCCTTGAGAATTTTATCCGTATCTCAGTGAAAATGTCATTCAAAACTTCAAACAAACAAGTGTGCAGACAGTCTTGAAGGACATTTGACGGATATTAGAAAAATTCGGTAAGTATTGCGTTTTAACATAATAGTTTTATTCAAAAGTATGCGTTCGCGAATGGGACGCTCTATATTTTTGGCACAAGACTAGATTACTAACCTTGCAATTTTAATATGATCATCGTATCGCACGCTGAATATAATATGGCCTAACTAAAAATATAATTTTTTGAAAAAAGAAGAACATGTGTTTTGTCAACCCGGGGGAGGGGTATCGCACAGGCTTACAGATAACGAAATATAAGTTTATAAAACGAACACTTTTAAATATTGAGTTTTTAAAGCGCACTTTTTAAAATTATTCCGTGTACACGCGTGCCATTTCCTTAAAAGTTTTTAGTTCATTGTCAGCGTGCGGTATGCGATCAAAGTGAACAATATAAATTGGTTCACAGTTCGACTAGTGATGTCACAGCGTGATTATTTGATCGAACGAATGTTTAAAATAGATAACGTCTATGTCACCCGCGCCATATTATTTACGAAATAAAACATTCCTGTACATTATTCCCTCTTATGACCATTGCCGTTCTGTGTGGTGGTTGCTCTATCCAATTCTTCGCGGCGACTGATTTGGTACCTGTAAAGAATATCTTATTATTATTACCAGCGTTTGTTGTCTCACTGTTGGGTGAAAGCCCTTCTTAATTTAAATTCCTTTTGATTTGGATTCTCAAAGATCATTTCTTCAAACAAGAGTTTTTTTTGGCTCTAACTGGGTCTGGACTTATTATGATGCCACTTGGTATTGTCGATAGCTATAAAATGGTAGCTATGGATAAGTGTGTAAGTCATAGTTTTTTTCTTGCCCTGAAAACACTAAAATTTCAATGGACACGGAGTTAATAATAAGGGCCGTAACTATAACAAGCTCTTACCCATCGACTATAAATAGTTCGCTTCCTGCTGTAATGTTCCGGCGTTATAATTTTCATAAAAGTACGTAATAATTTCATCTCTTTCTGTGAGTGCACCAAGTCCCCTTTGAGGAATACAAAAAGAAGTGCAGCAGGATTATCGTACGGTTTAAGTGACATCTACGATCTTCATCTGCGGTCTTCGAGGCGATTGCCAAACGCGAATATTATAACATTTTTATACGAGGGCTATTTATATCCAGCTGTGGATTCAACGCTCTCATCGCGTTGAATAATTTTATTCTATAAAGATATTATCTTTGACCAGTTGCAGACAGGATACAGTAATTAATTATAAAGTAGGAATTAATCTATCCTTAAAAATAAAATTTAATGTCATATTTAATATAATTATAAAAGAATAATATAACCTCCGTTTAAAAGTTCATGAAAAAAATTAATTTGACTTTTATAAGCATTTAAAAAACCTTGCACTCCAATCAACTGGAATATTTCTCGTACATAAGCGACACGGTTGACCGTCATAGCGGATTCCCTGGCACTGGGCCAGACGAATCTAGTTAGCAACAAAACCAATTTCATTTGATAACTCATGTTCACGTATAGAAATTAGCCAAGGCGCAAGGATACAATACTTTCTTTCTATAGAAATTACTCTTTACGCAGTGTATTTAAAATTCCAGGACATTACTATTAGAATGTATACTTTTATGACGCTGTAGAACATTTTCTGGCATTTAACACCTCTTTTATTAGTAATTGGGTCAAACATGAGTTCATTTTTTACGCTTAGTTTGATATTTATGTTACTGTTTTATATCAATGATGTGTTGACATGAATTCGGCGATGAATTTGGCCAACTTTGACGTCAACAGTGCCTACACACGAACCATCGATATTACTACGGCATTTTTTTTTTTGGCATAACAGTAACTTTCAATAATTTTATTTATTCATTTTATTTTACAGTTAAATATCCAGTTAACATCCGATTATTTATTTAAAGAAAATTGAACTGTTGCTTTATTTACGAAAATTACGTGATTCAGTCAGCTACACTATTGAAAAATGAGAGGAGGTAGTATTCTAGTAAATAATCGGCATTCGAGTGGATACAGAGAGTAAGCAATATAAAAAAGTGTTAAGCGACTCTTACTGCGGCGTCTAGCATCGAACTTAGAACTGAACTTCAGACTTAGAGTGTACGTGAAACAACGGGTATAAGTCAGTGCTACTAACACACACAAAGTTTATTGCTGCGCACTAAGCAAACACTTTTTGCCTTCACTTAGCATTTGACACTATTTTAATACTGTAAAAAATAATATTATTTAATGTTATTTTAAATAGAGATTTGCGCGCTCAGTTCAATCCCTTTGCTAGTTAATTTGCTCTAGTCGGCAATTTCTGCGAGTGAGTTTGCAGGTTTTTGCTGCTGCTTTCATCAATTTCCGGCCGTTTTCAATAATCTATCCGTTGTTTCATTGTCTTTCTATACTAAATTAAGATAGTTCTAGCATTTTGCATGGTGGCTATAATTAAATAATTATATTATTATTATTAATTAAAATGTCGTATCCAAAAGAGGGAATATTAATATGTTCCCTCTTTTGGATACTTCTTTTTGGCCGAAAATTTCACAAATTTGGTGCTATAGAGCTTGTTCATTTATGACTTGTAGCCCCATTTTGTTGAAATTATCATATTGGTTATAACTAGACAAGCCCTATAATGCTGGAGCAAGAAAGTCTGTAGCATCGCAATGTATCGCTCTGAATATAACGTTATGGTTCCTCTGATCTTCATAAAAGTATGAACTGATAGTTCCGATGTCTATAATGCCGCCCATATTGTAATGCCATTGTGATAGTAAAGGCTTTTGATGCTTCAATTATGGGTTGGTGTCACGGTAGTATCTGCAACTGTGTCTATCAACATACCCATTCCAATGAAAGTGTGCTTTGTTAGAGAAAAGATGTTATTAAAGCTCTTATACTTCAATCAAGAATTTTGCTAGCAAACCGCAGTCTCTGGGCGTGATCAGTAGCCCTGAATTCCTGTACAATATATATTTTGTACGGGTGTGTACGTAAATTTTTGTGCAGAATACGATTTTAATATGTCCTGCGCTTACATGACCTACGCTGACTAAATCTTATGAGATCATTTATTAATTAAATGATTTGCTAAAAATTGTAGGCAGATTTAAAAAAAAAACTAGGCCGCTTCCGAGTAGAGAGATTGGATTGTTCTTGAAGATGCTCGTACGCGCTCTACGTTACCGGGGTCCCGCGATATCCGCGGTGGCCGGATCGTATTTGTGTTAAAATTGAACTAGTTGACTTTATACCCTTTTTTAAAGGTCTGGGTTGTTGAAGCTTGATTGCTTTTCTGAATATTATAATGATTACAAAATTCATTTTGTAGTGATGATGCCATCCAAGTATACAAGTTTGTTTGGAAAGGTATAAATCGATAGGATTATTTAAATATGTTTTGTAGGAACAATGAGGCTGGCTGGCATGTTTAATAATAAACAAAAGCCTCAAAAAAAAAATCATTTTTAATTTCGGTCACAGAATCGTTGTTTCAATAGTACTCGCGTACACAAAACGCGCGTAGTGCTCCATTAATATACGCCATGATACTAAATCTCTAAAATTCTTGCTATCGCGTTTACCACCCCGCCCCCTTAATACCCCGCTCGCACTAAGCTTTTGATCAACCTGTACTTTTGAACACTAAATAACAAAAAAACTATTACAAGAAATAAATTGTAATATAAATGGTTACGTAAACGGGAACTAACATATATTTTCTTGTGGGTTTGTTCCGGTTTGCTTCTGTCCAATTATTATCAACTGCTGATTGTCAAAGTTCAAAACTTTAATCAAAAGGTTTCTTTTCATTATTGACTTTGATAAAAAAGCACTGTAAATCATATGAGAAATAAAATTATGTTTCGATTTCTCGATTTAACCTCTTAGGCACGGCTGAATGTTGCGCGTTTGTCCGACTCACACCCGGTACCAGCGTATCAAAACAAGGACCTCGTGTTTCGTCTGTATATTGTTAACGGTGTCATAAATGTGAAGACGATCGTTTAATTCAAATGGTGAGCGAGAGAGGTGACATCCGCGAATGCCAATATAGTGGCGCGTGGTGCCTAAGAGATTAAAAATAAATAAATTTATTATGCTATACATTATGATAATTACATTGAAAAATGAAACAAATTAAGTTTGAGCGTGACATTGTTTCGTGTTTATTGTAGAACGTAACGTTTCAAAAAGATCGGACAGATGAGAGGAAAGAAGCTATCCATCCTTACTTGAAGATATACGAGCACATAACTTTGATAGTGAAATGTAGACTATAGATAGATATACTCTATTCTCTAATCGGGAATATCTATCTGTAATCTCAGATAGGTTATTGAAAAAGGCCATTAGGCCGCAGTATCCGCTACCGTTGGCCGCGATGGGCGTGTCCCTGAGTATTCATCTAAAGCAGAGGTTCCCAGACTTTTTTTCTCATAGACCACTTTCAAAATTTAGCTGGTTCCGGTGGAC
>WUAW01002596.1:83323-94027 GCA_017165845.1 Thaumetopoea pityocampa | reverse complement strand
CAACAAAAAACCTAACAAGAACAGTTCAAAAATTTAAAATTCAACGGATAGGGAGACGAAGACTCGTATGACGCATGTCGGCGACAAAGATGCTAACCGTACTGACGCGACAGGGCGATCGCGGGAAGGTGAGCGGGGAAGCGGGCGGGGCGCCGCATTCCAGCGAGGTGCAAACTTAGCTTGATCGAGTTGTACCTACCTACTTGAATTTTAGATTTGATGACAAATTGACAAGCTTATGAAGTTTTCCCTTTTAAGGGAAGGCAAAAGGATCTAAGCCTATACAGACTTGTATGTCCTAGTTATATTATTTTCATAAATCAATAAATCCTAGTGTATCTCATTTTATCCCTTCTTGGTAATTTTGAAGTCAATCGCAGAAGTAAATCCGACGAATATCACATTGACTGAGCATGGGTTTCCACAGACCTTTTGTCTTGAAACAATACCGTACCTTTGCTATGTTAGTCACAGTTTTATTCCCATGTTTCAATATTGTTCTCGATTATTGACGATAATAGACAAAACAACACCAGATTTATATTTTAAACATAATAAACTAATATAAAACGTTAAAATAAAACTTCATGTCACGCTTCACTCGGGTTGCCGCCAAAACTCACAAATTTGACAATAAATGCCAGTGATTCTTTTTATTGTATTTTACGGACTGGTATATCTCAACCTTTAATCCAAGTCATCATTTTTAATATATTGTGCTTTCTTCAATTTAACAATAAAAAAGCTGACAAATTACATTTTATTGCTTCTTTGCAGTTTTAACGTTAATTCGAAGATTACCTCTTTGTATCCTTAGCAAGAATATCTGCAGACTTATTGCCTTCAAAAATACTATGTTAGTCAGAATTTTATTCGTATGTTTCAATATTGTCAATGACACTTGAAGATTTATTTTAACGTTTTATATTAATTTAGTGATGTTTAATAAATTTGGTGTTGTTTCATGTATTAATCGTCAATAATCGAGAACAGTATTGACACATTGGAATAAAACTGTGACTAACATAGTAAAGTGACCGTATTGTTTTTAAGGCAATAAGCCTGCGCAACTCTTGTTCAGGATATAATGTGTTAATAAGGTAATTTTCGGATTAACGTCATAATTTCCAAGAAGTAATAAAATGTGATACATCAGCATTTTATTATTAAATTGAGGAAACTATGCATTGACCTATTATATATATAAATATTGACCTATTATATAGATATATGTGGGCGTCCAAACAAAAAGGGTCCAGTTCTCAGAATTTAGTTTTGGAGATATAAGAAGTTTTATAAAGTTGGGTGAAAAAAATTGCATTTTACTATTGATTGATTATTAATAAATGTTTAATTATTTACAATTTCATATAGTAAATGATCAATGAATGATATATACGATCAAACTTTAAGAGAAAAGTTTAGTAAAAAGGTACCAGTGGTCGGCATGTCAATATTTTTGGAATAAAATACGTTGCAATATCTTGTATTGATCTCTAATTAAATAATTTAATTACATTTTAAGATTATAATGCTGAAACTACGTGTAAAAGGTCCTTAAAATTGGGAAGTTCCCTGCAATTACTGAAGGGATTTACTTATTGCAAAGTATGTACTTCGATGTCGACGGGGATGTCCCTGTAGGTATTCCCCTTCATATCCTATAAGTAGTTCATTTCCCATTACAAATTTTAACCAACCAAGTTCCTCTAGCATTCCAAAAGATCACAATTCCATGCCAACAACATCTGTCGACATGGGCGTACCCAGGGTAGGGCATGGGGGGCAGCTGCCCCCTCTGGACTTTGTTTATGTCCCTACTAACTTTTTTCGATAAAAGTTAAGAAAAAAGAAACTTTTTGTCATTTGCAATACAATATACAACTTTTAAAAATAGCCATTGTACAATTAAAGATTTTATATAAAAAATATCAATTTTTAATTTATGTTTATTTGACTAGGTGCTTATAAAAATCTGAATTGCCTTCTCCTGGCCCAGAACCTGGGTACGCCCATGACTGTCGAGTACTTTTTTTAAAAACAAACAAGTGAAAGGAGTACTGGACAAAAACCAACATGTTCGTACTGTAAACAGGTTGGTCATAGGAATCAGGTACTCGGAGGAATTTATTTTTGTCCAAAATGTAAGTTGGATTCCCAAATAAAATAATTTTTGTGTTTAATTTTGGCTAGTGGTTATATAATTTCATAAAAGGTACCAGTAGTTAAAATAATCATTGTTCTATTCCAATAATAATAAAAAACCTGTCTTGTTATTTTCTTAGTTCCTAAATAGAGTAAAAATATTTAATTTTTGTTTTTATTACTAATTGCTTCGTATTTACTCACTTTATACTAAATACCGATAAGTGGACCTTTTTACTAAACTGTGTATCCATCCTTTATTTCAGTAGTAATTGTTTTTGATGTTACAAGTATAATTATAATTTAATTTCATGGACAGTATCTCAATCTACAATAATAAGTAAAAATCTATGTAACAAGCAAGTAAAAGTGATTTTTTTTTCATTCAATCTTTAAAAATGCTTTTTCTTCTCAAATCAAGCTTTTTCAGAATTTCAACTTCAAATGCCTGATAAAAAAATATGTGCCAGTTTTTGTATCTTTTTTCTATCCTTACTATCAATTGACTATTCTAGATAACGAATCTAGTCTTAACTGAATACTCTACTACTGGACCCTTTTTGTTTGGACGCCCACATGGTTTAAGAAATTATGTATATGATCACTTGGCTTAATGTTCTTAGATACCAGGCTATAAAATAATAAAAAACCCTTTTTGGAAAAGTAAGGTTATATTTACAGATAGGTATAAATAAATATTACGAAATTTAGATTTTCAGTTTCAAATATTATGGATGAAGAACTAGGAGGACTTACCGAAGAAGATTTTACTTTACCTCCAGTAAAGTATGAATGTAAGTTTATGATTTGCCTTTTAATAACTTACTTTTAAGACGGTCTGTAGTGGTTTGTTAATTATTATAATTTATTTTTTTCAGATTTGGATCACACCGCTGATGTGCAGTAAGTTTTAATTAAATAAGTGTGTAGTCTGTTTATTAATTTAAATAAATCATTTGTCATATTAGGTACCCAAAAATGTGTATAGTGTAGTTGATAATTTTATTCACAAGTTCGCTTCTTTTAGCACTGACTAGTAGGTATTTAGTGTATACCACACTTGCTTAATCTTTTAAACATAAACATGAAGTCTATATTGAAAAAAAAAATGTATACTTATGTTATACAAAGAAAAACTGCTATAATCTTTCAGTTTGGTTTGAAAAAATATCATAAAATATTGTGTTATTTTTTATACCTATATCTTAGTGCATATGTACAAACAATAATATATAATTCAAATTTACCAAATCTTGAATAATTATTGCCTTGTAGACATCATGCTAAAAATGATTATGTATATAAAATGTAAATAATGTAAACAATAAAATGAAAGAACTAAGAGTGATTAATATCTTATTACTGTTATTCACTTTCAGTCGAATGATGTAGGTATGTGTATAAAAAAACGTGTATATTATAAAAATATTTTTCCAGAAATTAAATAATTATGTGTAATGAAAACAATTTTAATCTACTATTCACCCTGGCTTAGCAAGGATGCAATTTATTGAGTTGACATATATCAATAACCCATTTCTATAATATACTTGCAATATTATCGATATTATATGCTATAAATTTTATATAATATCAAAAAAATGCAATAAATTACAAGTGTTAGTGTAAATTTATGCTGATATAAATAAATATAAATATAAAATAGTATTTAGTCTTTTAGCCTGTCTGGCAAATAGACTTAAGTATATGAGTAAGCAACCTTGGCCTCCCGAGCTACCACTGTCTCTTCCTACTCCTTCCGAGATAGTAATTAACCTATCCGTCTTTTTCCCAAATTCCATATTCCTTACTCAATACGCTTTTTCAATCTCAACTTCTTATCTTTCTTTCCTTTTCGCGGGAACGTAATGAGGAACTTTAACGCTTTTGAACCTTAAAAATAGCGGCGTCGTGGTTCGCCACCCGATAAGTCTCCTTTCCCATGGGGGCGAAAAGTGGGCTATGGATAGCCACTTTGCTCGTAGCAAGTGGAAAGAAGTGGTCTCTGCTTACCCCAGTTCTTCAGTAGTATAGTTGTCAGTATCTCCGTCGATCATGCAGGAGATCGGGGTACAATTCCCCGCCAGAGAGCTAGAGAAAAAGGCGTGAGTGTATGTATGTATGTAAAATAGGAATAAAGTTTCTAATGTAAACTGCATCACTCCATTGAACTCCTATTTAGGGTTTGTTTAATATCAATGGAAGAAAACATATTTGCTGAACTAAAATCTAATTTTTCATTAGAGCCAAAAAAGCATCACAAAATCAGAAACATCATAGTTTTTTACCCATATTAGATATATAGATACTTTTTACTTAATATCCATTTGTGTATCTTATCTGGTCGTTGTTTTTCTATCTCACCTCCTGTTATGGTACACTGGTTAATATTCCTTTGGATGAAATTAAAAAATTTGGACCTCTTAGGGTCATTTCTAGGTTCCCAGGAATGGTAATTATTCAACATTCTACAATAATATGACTAAGAACCCAGACCTTTTTTTATATAAATGCCCTTTCATAAACTTCATGTGTGATAATATCATATAGCTTTATCTCTGAAGTTTCCCTCCCGTCCTATATAATTATTTATAAGTTATAGGATGTTTTTATATTTTATTAAATAATATGAAATTGCCACCTGCGCATGTTTTCCATCATGTGATTTTTTTTAAAAAAGTGAATTTCTTTCAATAGGCCAATATGTAAGTCTGTCTCTGTTTTGGCCTGTTATTCTTATTCTAATCTGAATATGGTGTTTTATAATATAATTTATAATATTATTTTAATTTTGAGAAATTAATTCAAGAGATTATAAGGGTCTCAAATTCTATTTTAATTATATTGATTTCAATGAAAATTTTAGTTCTCATAATATGAAACAAAACCACAACTACGGTATAATTGTAGTTTTATTTCGATGTTAAGTTTTTTTTTCATTATTATGCGACGAGGAAGAGATGTTGGTGTTACAGTATTTATTAAAAGTAAAGAGATGTTGATATTACGATAACTTTTAAAGATTGATATTTATTTAAAAATTAATCATCTGCGTTAGTTTCGTAAAAACTCGATAACGGCTCTACCAATTTGAATAGTTTTGGTTTTGTTCGCCTCCATACAGAGGAGGTTTTTGAAAAAAAAAAATGAAATTATGAAAAACCCAAAGGAACAGCCCAAATATCGAAAAAAATGTTTTAGGTGGTATGAAGTCACGGGATCAGCTATAGTATATAAATATTTTGGGTTGTTTAATTGATAATAAAGCAATAATCGTAAAATGTGGACAATCAAGATTTAGATTATTAATGTCCTGGAGATTCCTGGGAATAAAAATATCATTCCCGATTGGAAATAAACCGGGAATCCCGTAATCCCAGGATCTGGGATGTAGACGTAACATAAATGTGATTTAATGGTTTAAACCTGATTTTAATGGCTCTAAATCCAAAAAAAGAATTCATTTCACTCCCTTACCACCTTTTTAAAGTATACAGGATGTTTGGCACATGGACCGACACAATTTTTAGTTACAAGTCGACACAAGTTTAAAGGTATATAATTTTTACTCGCACATTTGTCTTAAATCAAGCTAAGTCACTGTGTAAGTTTGTCACGTGATATCTCTAGAGCATAAGATTAGCGCGAAAGTATTACAGGTTCACTTTACTGATACGTTGTACCTATATTATTGATAGATATATTGGTGGCAAATATAAATAAGTGACACACATATAATATACTAATGTGTTTTAAACTCTAATAATTTGTGATCTTTTCAAAAGCTTCCTTTTTTATTTTTTGACTTCGTATCGCGCCATTTCTGTCCGTGTCGAGTCTATATATTTTGAAGTCATATAATATTCTTTCCAGTTAGCAATAAAATAAAAATATTATTATGTCACATTTATTGCTTCTTGGAACTTTTGAAGTCAATCCGACGAACACCACTGACTAGGCAAAATTCTGCAGGTCTATTGCCTTAAAAAGACACGGTCAGTCACAGTTATATTTCAATGTTTCAATATTGTTCACTTTTATTTACGATTAAAATAACATAATATAAAATAACACCAAATTTATATATTAAACATTACAACTAATACAAAACGTTAAAATAAAACCTCAAGTGATGCTCCACTCCGGTTACCGCCAAAACTCATAACAGACATTATACACATCTAAAATGTTACTGGTCAGTGTTAATATTCCAACAAAATTTATGCTTTCATATTAAAAAAAATGTGATTGAATTTTTCTGATATCAAAGTTTTATATTTTAAAGTTGCCAGGTACATTTTTATATTAGTGCAATGACTGAAATTTCCGCGATGGTATGCGCGCATAGAGGTTAGGAAGACATACGCGACCAATTTATAGTTTATATTTTTTTTATACCAATTTAGAGTTTTTATTTTGTTTTTAGTTTTTTTTATAGAGGCCTATGATAACTGAATCAACGCTATTTGTTCATATATTTGTAGGTGTATAATTCACTATTTTATTACGCCAGAGAAAATTACATCTAACGCCCGTATATAAATACGTGCAGCTACTTCTTAATCAATTTTTTTTTCAGGTTACATGCATGGGGAGACAGTTTAAAAGAAACTTTTGAGCAGTGCGGCATGGCTATGTTTGGCTACATGACGGACCTAGATTATGTTCAGATTAAAGAAGTTCACACAATAGAAGCAAATGCAGACGATATGATGGGACTATTGTATCATTTTCTTGATGAATTACTGTACCTGTTTTCTGTTGAACCATTTCTAATATGTAAGAAGTTAGTAATAACAGAATTCAATACAGAGGAATTTAGGATAGTTTGCAAGTGTTACGGTGAAGAGTTTCAGATTGGAAAGCACCCTCAAGGTACAGAAGTGAAGGCTATCACGTACTCAGCGATGCAGATTATTGATCAACCAAAAGATAATAAGTTTGAAGTATTTGTTATTATTGACATTTAATATTATATATTTTTTGCATATTATGTTTTTTTTTTGAGGTATTCTTGACATACTGATCACAACTTCTATCCTTTCCCTTCGTAAATCATTTATAATACTTTCATTACCTAAATACAATTATAAACTTTATTATAGTCATTCAAAGTAATAAGCAGAAAGATAAAAAGTTTAAAAATAACTAAGTGTACAGAATGAATTAGGCACTCTAAAGTATTACACGAAAAAATATAATAGTCATCATTAAAACAAAATTTACACAAGTATTTCCAGTAGCAAAGTGTGATCCACAAATGAGTCAGACAAATATGCAGTGTGATATACTGCACGATTAACACTCAACTCGAGATTTTCGACTAGAGAAAAATGCATTTTCTGAATATCTCTCAGTAGTATTGGGAACAGAAAATTATTTCAATAGAACTTTATTGTAGTTTTTTTGAACGAGTTGAAATGCACCTGACCCCATCACGTCGGACCGAGGATACAGACGTAATGTGGCCTTCACCTCCTAAAACTACTCGAAGTCTTGCTACATGCTCATAAGCCCCACCATGGGATTCGCGCCGAGCATACATTACCATGGTGCACGGCGGGCAGACCGTTTAGTGGTAGCCCAGAGCACGTGTGTTTTCCAGCCCGAAAACTCAGGCCGTCTCTCGTATGGTGTGTTATAGTCTGGAGCTCACTCACCCTTTCACCCCCATGCATACATATTCAGATAGGCACATCACCTTCGGCTCGCTCGTTTTTAAGCTATATCCCGACTCATAGGATACGCGGAGGGCGCGGAAGAAGCTAGGGCTTGCAACCATGCTTACAGTACCTAATTATGGACTTTGTAGTTCTAATGGAGCCGCCATGTCTTCACCATCATCATCACTATCATCTGCCCGTAGAAGTCCACTAGTAGACACGGGTTTCTTCCTTAAAAAGGAGGGGTTTGCCATAATATCAACGCTTGGCAGGCGTATTGGAGACCGCAGTAAATTTTGAATTACAGGATAACGTTCCTGTCCATTATCATACTTTAGTACTTCCCATAGCTGGTTTTACAGTATCTATGGGATGATATGGAGTGACGCTATTATTATGCCGGCGCCACAAAGTAAATTTATCATCTCCTTACCCAGCGCTGTCACGTAAGATTACAATTTTTTTCTGGCGGAAATATTTAAAATTCTTACATTTCGCACATTGTAACGTTAGTAAAATTAGCGCCAAATAAAAAAACAATGAAAATAATATTAGTGACAGTTTTTTTATTCTTTTGGCACTTGCTATTATTGAATTTGATATTTGAATAAAATAATAACGCTTGGTTAGAGGTTTTTGATAAAACGATGAGAAGTTTCTGGAGCGTTTTGTGATCACAAGTTTTTTTACCATATTTAAGCCAGTATCACAATCCACATCCATACCACAATCCCACCTGATGGTAAGAGGCGATAATCTAGGGTTGTAAAACGTACTTACTAGCTTAAAAAAACCTATTCGCTCATGTCTTAAAGACACCTTAAAGTCTAAAGCTAAAGGGACAGGTATACAAATGTATTATCAGACCGATTCTTCTGTATAGGTGAGAGAACTCTTGGCGGACTTGAGAGACATCTGGTAGCTCCACGTCACGGGCATTTAAGATAGAAAAGTGACGTTACGCGGTTTGGCCGCAAACGTAAACACACACACACACACACACACACGAGGAAATCTTGGTGTACATGATGTGGCAGACAAACTCCAGGAAGTATGATTGAAGTGGTTAGTCCACGCTATGCGCTGATCGATGAAGTACATCGATAGGTGATGCCTTGATATGGCTGTCCACGGTGTAGTAGTAAGGTTCTAGAAAGTTTGCATGTTTCTATTCAGATTTGACAACGGCCGGAGTTTATTGCTTTCGGAGTATGTTTCAAGACAAATAGAATAAAATGCTCCGCTTTCCAGTGCCCACAACAGATCTGAGTCGCTCGTAGGATTTCGCGTACGACACTTGCAGATTTAAGTCACGCGGTGTTAGACTACCTATATCGTGCGTACTCTTTTGTGGAGTGGATGGTTTACTTATTTTTTGATTCGGATTACTTTTGTTATCGGTGTAATAAGAAAACGATTACTTCCTTATTTTTAATGTGTTTTTCTGTCATCAGTTTAGCAATTCCCTCAGTAAATAATAGTTTAGGTTACTCCTTGAAATGCTATTATATCTGTCAGTGAAAATCCTATCAAAATTGGCCCAGTCCTCCCGGAGAGTAGTGTGAACAAACAAGTAGAGAGACCAAAAATTAATGAGACGAATGTTTGAGATTTGGTACTCTTCGAATAATTACTCATATGAGCTTAATATAAGACAGTTCTTTCAAAATCAAAGGCAGACACTTAAATTCTATTTATTTGTATCATCACCAACATCAGCCAGTTGAATTCACTCTTGGACACGGGCCTCCTCAAAAAGAAGGGATTTGCCATAATCTCTGCGCTTGGGAGGCGTCTTGGAGACCTCGGTAGATTTTAATTGAATAACACGATAACGCTGTTGCCTATTATCCTAGTACATCCCTCAGCTGGTTCTCACAGGAAGAGATAGAGTGACGCTATTATTATGCCGGCGCCACACAGCATGTGTATAGATATAGATAATAATAACATAACAAATCTTTTATATCTTCATAAACAATCGTCCTTATTTTATAAATTCGTTTGTATAGAACTGAGTAACGGTGAGGATTTATATTGGTACTAGGTAATTCTTTTGTAACAGACTTAGCTAAATTTAGACTCTCACGGTGTTTTTCTAATGCTAAATACCAAAACGAGACAGCAAACATTTTTAGCGAGTACCAACCTACTTACATTTCTGTCAAAAGGTACAAAAAATATGTTTTTGCATATCTTTAGTCCGCATGTCCCGAGATCTCGTCTAAATCTCCTAATTTTGACGTGTCTAAACGAAACTGACAGCACCAAAATTGTAGGTAGCTATGCCCTTTTGACGTTTGACATTAGAAAAATGTAGGGAGAGTCAAAATTCAGTTAAGTTCTGTTACAATATGGAATTACCATCATTCAAAACTTATTTTAGTGCGCTGTAATCCCTTCCGTGCCTTGGAACTGTAATCAAGATGCTCTTCAAAGACCTTACGCGTCAAAATAACTATTGTAAACCCTCCGACACATCAGAAATATGAGAGATCGGAACACTGGTGAGTTTTACTATACATACACGCTGCGCTGACCGTGGAAGTACGTTCGTAGGATAGATGCCTTGACATGGCTGTCCTTGGTATACCACCACGTGGCTGCCCTGTGAAGCATTGACTGGATGTCGCGAAGATATGGAAGCCAGTGGAGTTACGTCGGTGGAGGCTGAAGATTGAGTAAAGTAGTGTTACGGGCCGGGGGTAAATTAAATGCCGCTTGCGTGAAAAGTTGATTTATCCACGAAGAAAGAAGTATCCGAATCGCAGAGTACAATCAGTAGCCGTTGTCCAAGCAAATGTTTGTCGAAATCTTCTGTAAATGACGTATCCCAGTCGCTGAGCAAGTTTCGTTAACCGTAGTACACGCAGATATTTATTAGAGTTTTCCTTTT
>WUAW01002596.1:69860-83209 GCA_017165845.1 Thaumetopoea pityocampa | reverse complement strand
GATACGGTTCATTATCGGAGATACGTTAGTTGTAGGTGCATCCAGTGTTTACCACCCACGCGCGATAATAGTAAGGACAATGGACCGCGCATCACAGTAGAATCAATTGAGTCAGAAGACGAACTTTGGCAGCAGTCGAGTTTAATAACGTAAGCTAGAAAAGTTTTAGTATTTGTGATGTTTTTCCCAAAGTATTAGGTATGTTATATATTTTTATGAGCCATTGCCAATTTTTCAGGTCGTATAAGTAGCGGTATGTAATATTGTTGACAAAAAAATATGTAACTAGTCGTATGTAACACTGGGTAATTAGGCTAAGATAATAAAATGAGATGTCTGCCATTTGTGTATCGAAATGTACGTACAATCCCACGTGAGTGTAGGGATACAATAGAATAAACTTTATTGCACACACATTTAAATAGGACAAACAATTAATTATTACAGAACATTTACAAATACTTTTTTTACAATATTTAAGCTAGTACTTGACTAAACCCTTGTGAAAAAAATTCCGATCCGAAATAACACCCCTATTCTTACTTGTTCCTTACCTTAGTCTTGTTTAGTCAGAAAAACTCGTTATTTGTCAAAGGAAGTAAGAGTAATTGCGTAATTTTGGATTCTTAAAGTTTTTCCACAAGGGCAGTCCCGCCTGATGGTATGTGGCGATGTAACCTAGGGTGGTTAAACGTATTAGCTTAATAAAAACCTATACACTCTTGTCTTAAAAACACCTACATTATAATCAGACGGAAGTAGTGATCCAGGAAGACTATTCCAGTCTTTGGCTGCTCGTATTATGAACGTAGAAGCAAATCGCTTCGTACGGGTGGCAGGGATGTCTACGAGGTATGGGTGATAGCCCGCCGTGTGCCTAGTAGTCCGATGGTGAAAGATGAAATGGGGTTGGAGGAATATTATTATAATATTAACATCGATATAACATTTTAATAATGAGTTGCTCTGTAAAGACAGAGTGGCGTTTCCGAACCGGAAAGCGGGCCTTAGGTTGTCTCTCGATTAGGTGGACCAATAACCTAATCGAGTTCGGGGTCAATCGGTGGATGCAGCTGTTTTATAGCCATATCATTCATCATCATTAGAGATCTATGCCCAGTAGTGGACGTCTGTGAGCTAATATGATAATGATGTTCTCTACGACTTGAATAAGAACTGTCTCGTCTGAATTTCTAAACACGTGTCATGTTCTAATTTTATCAATATCGATTCATTATTTTAGGCGTATTATGTCACAAACCTATAAAAAAATTAGATACGTTGAAATATATTCACAAAAATATAGGCGTCGAGGTTCAAAAACACTGAAATAGTTGTCCCGAACCCAAGAGCGGTTATTATCGGCATCAATCCGTGGGAGTCCACTGCCGGACATGAGCTTCCTCCCTAAAAGAGAGGGATTTGCCATAACCCCCACGGTTGTGAGGCATCTTGGAGATTGCAGATTTTGTTTGAATAACATAATAACGCTACTGCCCATTGCCCTAGTAGGTACATCGTTTAGTTTGTTCTCATAGCGTCCGCGGGCAGAGATCGAGTGACGCTATTATTATGCCGGCGCGACGCGGAGAGTGAGCGTGTGTCGAGCGCACTGTGTTGTCCCTTAACCACGTGAATTATGGTGATGACATTTTCGGTCAATTCAATCGATGTATGCAGGAGGTGCATGACCACTCGCTGTGGCGTTTATCGGACACGCGCTACGTCTGACAGTAGACGTGTTCGGCCTGACGGGGTGATGGTGTTTATACTTAACATACATACATACACTCACGCCGATATCCCATAAGGGTAGGCAGAGACCATAGTACATACTACATACATACATACAGTCACGCTTCTTTCCCATTGGAGTAGGCAGAGACCACTTCTTTCCACCTGCTACGACTATTTAATGTAGCAGTGGCTATCCGTAGTTCACATTTCGCCCCCGCGGGTAACGAGAAGTGTCGGGTGGCGAATCACGACGCCGCCATTTTATAAGGTTCAAACGTGTTAAAATTCCTTTTGCATTCTCACGACTTAGTGGAGAGGAAAGGAAAGAGGATGAGGTAGGAAAGGTGTATTGAGCAGGGAATATGGAATTTCGGAAAAGGACTATAGGGTATAGGATACTACTATCTCGGAAGGAGTAGGAAGAGACAGTAGTAGCTCGGGAGGCCGGAGTCGCTTACCCGTATACTTAAGTCTATTCGCCGGATAGGCTAAAAGACTAAGTACTCCCTGACTAAGTAACACCTGTTTATACTTAAGTAGATCATAAATGTTTACCCTTATTATCGCAGTATGTCTACCAACCCTTAGGGCAATAGGCTACGACTTAAACCACCTTTACAATTACACACAACAACAATTAAATTTCTTGCGACTAGGTGGACTGATGACCTGGTGAAGGTCGCGGGCAATCGATGGATGCAGGCGGCTCATAGCCAGTCTGTGTGGCTATAATTAAAGGAGGCCTATGTCCAGCAGTGGACATCAGCCAACTGTCCTTCTTGATACGCTTGTTGTTTTGAATTTTAGTAACATATAAATATGTAGCAGGTATGTTAATAGATTTTCCCAAAGATCAATTTTAAACTTAAGAAAAATTAAATAAGCCGAAGAGGATACCTTTAATGACGCTCATTAGAGACTATCAGTTTTTAATTAGAGAATGAGGTAGCTGTTCAGTCAGAAGAATAGGTGACTCGATAGAATTAGATATTTTAAGGTCAAAAGTAATTCATTACGAATTGCTTACGAGGATCTATAATTATGCAATATTCTACAAAAACAAATCGAGCCAAGACTCAATTTGTTGATTGCTGGAGACACTACAGATACAATGTACCAATCATACACTGTATTATACAGTATGATGCATATAAATGATATAGGTCTTATATATTTAGCCTTTTAGCCTGTCCGGCAAATAGACTTAAGTATAAGGGTAAGCGACCCCGGACCCCTACTGGACCAAAACTACTGCTGTCTCTTCCTTTTCCTACCGAGGTAGTAGTATCCTATATCCTATAATCCTAATCCAATATTCCATATTCCTTGCTCAATACACCTTTCCTACCTCATCCTTTTTCCTTTTCTTTCCATTAAGCCGCGGGAATGTAATGAGGAACTTTAACATTTTTAACCTTATAAAATGGCGGCGTCGTGGTTCGCCTCCCGACACGTCTTGTTGCCTGCGGGGGTGAAATGTGGGCTGCGGATAGCTACTCTGCTACATTGAACGATCGTAGCGGGTGGAAAGAAGTGGTCTCTGCCTACCCCAATGGGAAAGAGGCGTGACTGTGTGTATGTATGTAGTATATACTCTGGTCTCTGCCTGCCCTTATGGGATATCGGCGTGGGTGTATGTATGTATGTATGATACAGATAATAAGTAAGAAATATGTAATAAGGCAATAATTGATTTAACGTCGGATTCAAGTATAAATATTTGTTTTGCGAGCTTTTATAAATAAATTTATTTATCTTCTGAAACTCATAAATAATCAAGAAATTTGAAGACAATGGAGAAGTAATGGCCGCTGTTGAGGCGTTTTGGGAAGATCAAAAGAAATATTTTGTTTCTAACAGAATTTTAGGTTTAGAAAAGAGATGGACTAAATGTATTGACTTGGTAGGAGACTATGTAGAAAAATAAAAACAAATTTTAAGCATAGACATTGTGTTTTATATTGATTATGATTACTTTTGAATCACCCCTCGTATAACTGTCTCTTCTTACTCCTACCGACATAGTAGTATCTTATATCCTATAATCCTTTTCCTAAATTTCATATTTCTTGCTCAATACACCTTTCCTAACTCATCCTCTTCCCTTTCCTGTCCACTAACGGCTTAGTGTACGCAATGAGGAAGTTTAACGTTTTTGAACCTATGAAAATGGCAGCGTCGTGGTTCACCACCCGACACGTCTCGTTGCCCGCAGGGGCGAAATGTTGGCTGCGGATAGCCACTTTGCTACATTGAATGATTGTGGCAGGCAAGGCCGTAGCCAGGGGGGGGATCAAGGGGGATTGGACCCCCCCCCCCGAAATGTAAAAAAAAAGATATTTCTTTTAGTAAGTATTAATGAGACTGCAGTTATATACAGTGCGCCCGTCTCAGAGCTATTGTTAATTGTTATACGTAACATAATAGTTAATCACTACAAACACAATTCTCTACCTACAGCAATTTTTTATTATGTATAGCTTTTGCCCGCGGCGCACCCGCGTGAATATCGGTTTTTCTCCATAGATGATTTCTAAGGTGTTTTGATGGTGGATTTTAAAGAACGCAATACAGTCTTAAATGGAGAATATTATGCTTCATTAATATATAATTTGCGAGACATAATAAAGGAGAAGCGCAGAGGCAAGCTGTCTAAAGGCGTCCTGTTGCTTCGCGACAACGCCCCAGTTCACACTGCCGGTGTTTCAAAGGATGCAGTTCGTCAATGCGAGTTCACGGAACTGGAAGATCCGCCTTATAGTCCTGACATGGCACCGTTCGATTATTATAAATAATTTTCTTTCCCTTTTAAATTTGGAAATAAATTTCCAAATTTAAAAGGGGAAGAAAATTTTCAAGCAATGAAGAGTTGCAGGCGGCCGTCTTCAGTCATTTTGAAGACAAGCATTGTGCTTACTTTTATAAAGGCCTACAGATGTTGGTTCACAGATGTGAGAAGTGTATCATCAGTATTAGTGGAGATTATATTGAAAAATAAAATTGGTATCGTTTCATTCTCTTCGTTTCTTCATAGTTAGGCCTATTCATTATGGGACCAACTACGTATATATGTATAGATATAAAAATAAGCGCGTGATGGTATTTTATTTACCAGAATATAATTAATGCAATTAAGTCCATCCCCAGTGTATATTCGTCCCTACTACAGGAGCACGGACCTCACCTAATCGGGAGGGGGATTAGGTCGTAGTCTACCGCGCTGGCATGGTGCGGGTTGGTAACCTACATGCACTCATGGGTGTGTGAAGTCACACACCCATCTGTGCGTGTAGGTTTCCTCACGAGGTTTTCCTTCAACATTGAGTATGTACATTATTATCTACATTATATGTAGAAAGTACACGAATTTTAAATAATCCACTGGTACAGGACCAGGATTCTTAAAGCTCTATCGCTTGCAAATTATTTATAAATAATAATTGTTTCTGAGTATTACCCAGGGCCAGGGAGTACTTAGTCCTTTAGCCGGTCCGGCAAATAGACTTATACGGTATATAGGTAAGCGCCCCAGCCCCTCGAGCTGCTATTGTCTCTTCCTACTCCTTCCGGGATAGTGGTATCCTATATCCTATAGTCCTTTTCCCAAATTCCATATTCCTCGCCCAAGACACCTTTCCTGCCCTATCATCTTTGTGTGGGAACGCAATGAGAAACTTTAACACTTTTGAACCTTGTAAAATGGCAGCGTTCTGGTTCGCCACCCGACACGTTTCGTTTTCCGCCCGGGCGAAAAGTGGGCTACGGATAGCCACTTTGGTCGTAGCAAGTGGAAAAAAGTGGTCTCTTCCTACCCCAACTTTTTGGTAGTATAGTGGTGAGTATCCTCGCCTATCATGCGGAAGACTGGGGTTCGAATCCCCGCCGGAGAGCCAATGAAAAAAGGCGTGATTTTATGTATGTATGTAGGTAATACCTAATGTTTGAAATAGCCCAGTGGTACGGGACGGGCATCAAACCCGCGATCTTACAATTTTATTCGAAAATAAAATTGTGTATTCTCGATAGGACAAATTTATAATATTAATTATAAAAGCTTGGAAATGATGGTCGCATCTTTGGAACATGTTGCTGTGAACACCTATAGGTGTAGAGCCTTAGTTCCCAAAGTGGTCCAGGTGGACCTCCATGGGTCCACGGGAGACTCGACAGGGGTCTACGTTGGCGTACGCAAATTTCCATACTTAGATCTAACCTTCACATTTTTTGTCGAGTTTTAGGAATATGGTAGAAATGTAGCTGCAGGGGGTCCACCGGAATCAGCTAAATTTTGAAAATGGTCTATGAGAAAAAAAATCTGGGAACCTCTGGTGTAGAGGAACCAATTCCTGAAAAGTGATCGAAAGAACAATGTTTCAGGATAGAGGATATTCTCCGGGTAGTGTAGCATGGTTAGGAAAATCTTTCAAAAGATATCGGTCGTTTGCTGGTCAGTCATTTAGTCACTTAGATAATAGGAATGTGGGATCATCACACTAAAAACCCCAAATCCAAAGACGGAAAATGAGAAAATGAAATTTTTTCCGCGTGGAAAATGCCTCAAGGATACAGTTGTGCCCTACGTTCGTGGTGTAGTTCTAAAAATTTTGATAAAATTTATTACAGATTGATTGTTTTCCGTCGCGAAAAGCTTATGACAATTCTTATATATAATGCCTCTAGGTAAATAAGTCAGTAGGCAAATAAGCATTTGATTTTAAAATTCATGGGAAAACTTGTTTTCGGTCCCGAGTGGAGTTAAGCGAATCGGGTAAGTAAGTACCTTTCTAAGTAATAAGTTATTAAATATGTATAGAATAGTCGATTCAGATAAATAACCATAATATTTATGTACAACCGATTTTTTAATTCTAGAACTTTGGACAAACAGGGTTTTCGGTCACTAGATAATGCCTAAGCAATAAAATTATGCCTATGACATTCCTTTTCAGGAAAATTAAATCACTGATGAGTTGCTAAGCTTTTACATTGTGAGTATTTCATTAATTAATAAAATGCAATAATATAATTATTCACACTGATATTCTGTGATAGTGGTATTTTGTACTGGTCATTGTTACGTACTAGCGAGATACGTACAGAATACTGGGGCCTGATGACCTGCAGGTTCTCATAAAGGCGATATAAAACTACCTACTGTTTGTTTGCTGGTTTTACTTTTCTGCAGTGTCAGGTTAGTCAGGAAGAGAGTTAGTCATTATGATCCGCTTATTCCTTCTTTTGGCAAATCTCTATAAATAAAATTTAAACGTAATAACTCTTTAGAAGGAGGATTGTATGCAAATTATCTACTTATAACTACATCAAAGACACTGTGCTAACCTGTTTAGGCTGGACATAACTAGCGTACGCTGAGTAGTGTTCTCAGTGGTGTCATGCTGCACTCATCGCACGGTACGGTTTTTTTCTTTCGGTTATCATAAATATATATTTAGTAAAGCGATGTAAGCAAGCAAGTAAGTGACCCATGTATCCGCATAATAAAGCCCGCTGACGACGCTGAGTAAACAAAATAGTCAAGTGACCGGTCTTTGATCATAGAGTGCAACAAATCTCAGATGACACTGAAACTAAACTACATTAAAAGGAATATTAAAATATTTTTTAAATATGTATATGTATAAATTGGACTATTTTATTCACCCTAGTTCCTTAAATAAACAAATTACGTTTCTGAACGTAAGTTATCTATGATATAGAATTTCTTGTCATTGGTTTGTTACGTATAATCATTTCCGTCATGTTTGTTCGCGGTTTCATTAATTTCCGTTTTTCTAGTCTCAGACAGAATTCTTTATGACAACTTAATAGCGATATTAATTTAGTGTCAATGATATAGATTTTTTTTTAATTTATACTATTTACAACGTGGAAAGAAATTTTCTTTTGTTGATAACTTGGTATTTAATTAGTATTTGATTTGCGCTTCTTGTTTTTTTAATTTAATTTGAGCTAATTCATTCTACAAATCTAATGCTAAATATAATGTTATAATTTGTTAAATGTAACGGCAAATCTGCAACGCTTAGTCAGATCACAGCGGCTTATGAATAGTATTTTTATATACCTACTGTATTTTCGTATAAATATATGATAATAATATACAGGCTTGGTAAACTTACACAGGTTTATTTAATAATCAAATAATAAATACAAGACCGAGAAGTAATCGTAGTTTAGAACTTAAAAAAATATTTAGTTAAGTGCCAAAAATTAAAAATTTTGAGTAATATTGAGAAGTATGTCATATAAATTAAGTAGATCACCTCGTTTATAATATTGATTTACTATATACTTATACGTAGGTACTTAGTATTAACGAAAACTGTGCCTGTAGGTAGAAGAAATAAGTTGCTTAGATATAAAATGAAAATAAATTGTAATGTATATTATTATACACTAAAACAGAAAAGTTTTGTGTACTTTCGATGTAGATATTAAAAATACATAAAATATTCGTTAGTAAGTAGTTACTTTAACAAAAGTTGTATAATATGATCGAGAGAAAATTGAATCAATGATTTGATTTAATTTAAACTAAATATTAGTAGTAAATTTTAAACTAAACATATTATTATATGAGTTTATTTATGTTCATAAAGTGTACAAACTTCGACCACAATATATTTTTAAAAATATTACTGCGCGCCAACTAATGTTATCAAACGCTCGTGTAAACGCTACGCTTCTCAGAAACCGGTCGAACAATGAAAATTCAAAAATTCGTTAAATTTTTTATGGCTTCGACGAGGGGAGGAATTTGGAGCCCAGCGGCGTCCGATAGGGGTTGCTCACTCGGCCGCTTCGCGCCTGCGTACGTAGTTCGCGCCACTGCTACGTCGCTTGCAAGCCAGATGTTCTGAAAAGCTTCTTGTCGTCGTTTCAATGCTCCGCATTTTAATCGAATAACTTTTGAAAAATGTGGACTAAGACAATTGTATTATTTTCTTTTATTAGTGAAGTAATCAGTGAATAATTATCATGTGTTAGAATAAACTGTGTGTATTATCCGAAAATTATCGAGCGTCTCGATGTCCACGAGTTCACTCGGGACCAACAAAGCGGCGGACATTTTATTTTGAGTACTCGATAATGTAGCGTTTGCGTCGAAAACATTAATGTCGTTTTATGGTTATAAATTCGGATATCGTTCGCTTACACCTTTTGTAAGTATTATTATATCATAGTGGGTATTTAATGAGAAATTCTTGAATGTGTACATGGGGGGGTTAGATGCGGTTAAACCTATACCATCACTAGGTTGTCTATATTTTGGGTTAAATGTCGTTATAAAAAGTGACGTAAGCGAATCTGGACAGCTGGAGTTGTTGCCAAAACCTTGGCTAAGAGTTGGAATTTGTTATAACCGTTATCGACCCATCCTCCTTTGGAAGCTTCTCACTTGTGATATCCGCGCGCGCGGCGCCCCTAACCTCTTTGCTAATTTAATTGTAACATGTCCGTGAATATTTTAATGTGTTCCTCATGTTAATTAACAGCGATGCCGAGAGGGGTGAAGCGAGGGCCGGTGCAGGGCGAGGCAGAGGTGGTGGTGCGCGTCACGGCGTCTCCTTCGCATACCACGTTACTGGACGATAGCCCCAGCCAGCCCATCAGCTACCATCTACTCGACCACGGATATGGAGCTACGCCACAACATCAAATCAGGCGCGAGGCGCCAACGGCACCGCCGAAAACGTCTGAAGTAAGTTGTAACATATCTCATTTACTTAGTGAAATATAGTGTTTCCTTGAAGTTAAGGTCTTTAGAAAAGTGTTTGTGAAAACTGTTGTATTGGTTTGTAACTATCTCGATAAGGTAATCAACTATAATATTCTCATTTCCAATTCAGGCTGAATTCTACTTCAGGTGAAATATCCATGCAAATGACATGAAAATGACTTGAACTTGATTATGACCCTATGTCAAGTGTGCTCTGTGTAGTATATTACATGGGTTGCTGCACACCACAGTGCCAAACAAGTTCTCAATCAGCATTCTAATTGATTGCTAGTAAATGATTTGGTAATAGTGAATGATGTGGCAGTGCTGACATGCCTATTAGTGTGTAGTGACTATTTTGTGAGTTTTAGACTGGAGTCTGGTTATATTGTAGAACCAAGTTCTGTGGGCTCATGATGTTGAACAGTGCCGTTTTCAGAAGCTGTGAATTATTATCTTATCGCTCATTAGATGCTTGTTGTTTTTTAATCAGTATATTGCATATTTTGAATCATTGTCAAAATTTCATTTGTACCTACTTAATATGAGCTTAACTATGATTGCCAGTTATCACAGAAGATGGGTTACTCATTTCTATATTGGTTATTCTTGATAAATATTTTGAGTTATGTAAGAAGTTAATTGGACATTTCTTTCACATATTAATACTAATTTAAGTTCTTAAAAGAATTTCAAATAGGGGAAAGATTATTTTTAAACTCTTCCTTCAATTTGCATTTAGTTTGACAACCTTTGATTTGAAGAAGTTCAATCATTCAAATTTTTTATATAGCAGTCAAACTTTTAATACATTGAAGTCACTACATTCCATTATAAGGGTTTCAGAAATTAATTATCTTTTAGTATTCAATCACACTTGTTATGCGTGCAATTTAAAGGTTACTGTTTTAAGGTTAGGTTCAGTCAAGTTGATCAGTTTGATTGATGGTTTGAAACATGGTCATTTTAGTATAAAACACTTTCTATTTTACAAGCTAACCAAAAATATTGATAAAACAAAGCAAAATTAGATAATTTGTAATAATTATAAAATTTCATCTTGAGTAAAAGCTTAATAGAAGCAGCCTATTAAGAGATATTGTCGGTACTCATTTAAATAACAATTGCATGTTTTATGTTTTAAAGTTATTTTACAATATTAATCTAGTTACTCTCAGTGGGTCAAATGTAGGAGTTTGGTAACAGATCTTAGAAATTCAAATCCAAAACAGCCCACACAAGGATGAGTCTATTGGTGTGATTGCAAACTAATTGACCATAGTTCTAAATTATGATAAATTTAGTTTTTGAATTAGAACAAAATATTAGTAATATATTATCTATAGTCTAACCCAGAGGTTTCCAGACTCTTTTCCTTATAGACCACTTTCAAAATTTAGCTGGTTCCAGTAGACTCCCTGCAGCTACATTTCTACCATATTGCCAAAACTCGACAAAAAATGTGAAGATCAGTTCTAACTATGGAATTTGCGTAAGTCAACGTAGACCCCCGTCGAGTCTCCCGTGGACCCCTGGGGGTCCACCTGGACCACTTTGGGTTTAACCCTTCTGGTCCTCAAAGGAGATCCATGTCCTATAATAGGATATTATATGTGTTGATGTTGATGATTAGCAATATTTTGATATTACTCCTATTTGATGCTATGTGGTTAGCATCAAATAGTACACACAAATCATATATACTTTTAAAACTATTATGTGCATCAAAAATTTTGAAGATACCTTTGAGTAGAAGAGTCTAAATATTAATGAGGTCAGTGAACTCTGTAGGGTCACTGTACTGGACAAATAGAAGTCTGGATGTTGGGTGTGGGGCATCATTTCAAGTTTTAACTATAAGGTCTTAATTTGTAGCTCTAACATACAATTGGTAAATAACACATGATAATATCAAAATAGCTGATTTTATAAAAGGAATTTAAAATATTTTAGAAATAAAATTAAACTATTTTATGTTTCTTCTCAATAATATTATTTTAGGGAAAGTGTTTTATGTTTTAAGTAATATTATCCATAAAATGATTCATGATAATGATGATGGCAGAGAATATCCTACCTAGACATTATTAAATTCTAAATAAAAAAAAATCTATTTCATATCTCATTTTTTCACTTGTTTTTTTAGTTTATTTTTTGCATATTATTTTTCATTGATTTTTTTTTGTATCTTTAATATAATAATATAACTCAAACTTCTGAGCTTATCATTTCCGTGTATCTTTACGTTTCAAATCAAAATGGCGGATTCTAGGTGACACGATTTTGTGTGGAAGAGGTTACAAATCTAGCAGCAACAGTACCATATGCATTGAATGCTGTTTGCGGGAACCCTTCGCGTGCTGCCGACCAATCACAGGGCGGCTCGTATGACTGGATTAGGAATGGCCGTTTTTAAAGCATTAACCGCGATCGCGACTTCGCCCCCTTGAAATAATTGTATCTCCAGATCAATTTATGATATTAGATTAAAACAAGAAGGTAGTTAATCCTTGGATCACTAACGTAATATGTATAAATTTCGTTCAATATATCAACAGTTTTTTTTTGTTAAATCTTTGGTAGATAACTATTAATAGATAATTTTGGTTAGGTATAATAATGATAATATTCTGGACACATGTACATTGATCTAGTTCCAAACTAGGGTTCCCTGTATTTTGGGTACTAGACAAAGATATATATATATACTTATATAGATAAATAAAATACATCAATAGATAATAAATACGTTCACGACTCGGATATAAATATTTGTGATCATCACGCAAAGTTTGTCCCTACCGAGATTCGGATCCGGAACTTAATGACATAGAAAACAGTATTATTTCAACTGTACTAATCAGTCGTTTAATCTAATAATAATAATAATCTAACAGTAATCAAGATTGGAGGCAATCGGTGAATTCAGGCTGCTCATAGCCGCTTGATGTGGCGATCATTATATGAGACCTATGACCAGCAGTGTGTTTGTGGCCTGATATGTTGACGAGATATTTTGAAGGGGAACAAATGAGCGCTTGATCGTAATTATATGTTGCCGCTCAGTGATGTATCATATATCATCAGTGAAGACAGGGCTTCAGATATAGGCGCTTTTCTTTAAGGTAGCCAGCTACAGAGGGTCCATTGCATCATTATCATCGGGCCGCGGAGCCCACTGCTGGACATGGCCACCACAAAGGGGTAGCATTTGTCATAATCTACATGCTTGGCAGGCGTTTTGGAGATAGCAGTAGAGTTGGTTTATTTATTAGCAGATTAACATTGCTTCTCTTAGGAGTGCTAAATTTTTAAGACGTAAGATTATGGCATAATTATAAATGTATGGTGATGGCGTATTATTAGGTCACTCCCTTTCCGTGGTTATGGCAAGAGCTGGCTGAGGGAGATACCAGGGTAACAGAAAATAGTTATCTTGGAACTGAATGGACATACACTATGATCCAGTATACCTCCCAAGCGTGGAGGTTATAAACAAACCCTTTCTTCTATACATGGCTATATCTAAACGTTGAATCGGCATAGTATGTCGTTGTGAAATGAATATTTACGTCGCAATAAATTCGATAAGTACATTGGTGGTCAAGTGGTACTAAGCGCGGCCTGTGATCGAAAAGGTCGCGGGTTCGATCACGTTCCTGTGTCAATGGGCTATTTCAATCTTATATATGGTCTACATTGTAGACATCAATATACTTGATGGAGAAGTTGATATTTGCAGCATGCCCGCATGGGCGTGTGAAATCTACCAACCCGCACCAGGCCAGCGCGTTAGACAACGGCAAAATTTCCATCGTGATGGGGACGAATATGTATTAGGGATTTTTCAATTCATAATGATAATACCATT
>WUAW01002596.1:9698-41934 GCA_017165845.1 Thaumetopoea pityocampa | reverse complement strand
TATATATATATATATATCTGTTAAGCTGTAAGTACTGTTTTACATTCCACGGTATAGGTACAGGACGCGCGCTGGGGTGCTGGGGCGCAGTCGGCGGAGGGCGCGGCCGCGCCTCTGGGCTGGCACTCTGGCGGTGACTTGTGTTGACGTTACTCACATCACAGTCAGAGTTCTAGCTCTGCGGCAGCGGCCACACGGCGGCATTAATCACGCTACTGACACCGGTGTTTCATATTCGATAAGTTCATTGTTATGTGTTCTATGATAGATTGAAGTTTTTTGTACGCGTATAAAGCAAATTGGCTTACAGCCCAATGCTTGGGGCTAATGAGGAGATGACCTCCCTTTGGAACTTCTCTCTTCTAGTACTATCCCGACTTGGTATTATCTAATCAGCGTATGCTGCTATTCAAGGGGACGTAGTTGAGGAGCGGGTTCAGATCAGAAACTATCATCTGATGTCATTTTCCTCACAATGCCTGGGACGACTAATTTATTGAATCACTTTCTTGGACATACATGGGCAACAACACGCGCAGCCCAGCCATTTGAGATGATGATCGAGATGCTTTTTATTGCCTCGTTTGTGTCGTTTCATTTTTCGAGTTTAATCTTCATCCCAAATGTGTCTTAGAAATAGCTTTGTTTTAGAAAACAATAATTGTTCAGAATGTTAATTTATCATCATCATCATCAATTCACCATCATCATCACTAGTCCGTGGAAGTCCACAGCTGAGCACTGGCCAAATCTTTAAAATGAGATTTGACGTAATCTCTACGCTTTGCAGGCCTCTTGGTGATCGAATTTGCAATAATGATGATCAAATAATAATAAAGAATAAATTCAATCATACTTACCTTAGATTATAAAGAAACTGAAAAACATTTGATTGTAGTTTCCTAATAATATAGTTAAACAGCTCACTGGTGCATATGCACCAGTATATATATGTATATGTATATACATATACATATATACACACCCATACGCACACTTGCAGACACTAACGCACGCAAGGGAGCTATATCCCAACAATCTCGTGTTTCCAATCATAACTTTGAACAACTGCCTAACAACTATGCAACTACCTACACTAATATAACAACTACACATACATGACTGTTACCGTGAAAGAGCACTGTCACAGGCCCAGCCTAGTTTAGTATTCTTAATATTTATAAATGTCCATTTTAAATGTAATGATCTGTAACTATTTATACCGCGATAAAGATTATTATTTTTATTAATAATAATAAATAATGAACTTACTCCATATAAACCTCATTTTAGACAGCTGCGATGGGATAGGGCTGTTTGATTTTTTGATGAATTTTGATAATTTATGACAATTTATTGTAGTTTAGTATATTTACTTCAATCTATGATAGATATTAATAGTACCATTTGTGTTAACAATAATGTTGAATATCATTCGGGGGTCCACCAAGGTGTGTCACGTTGCAGCCAAATCTGCATGCTTGTGTCTCATGGTGCTCACCTCATCATCAGCGGTGCTTTACTAACTTGAATCACGGACGCACCACACATACAGATTACCTTTAGTTAGCGCCACATGAAGTTACATTCGGTGGCTTTTGGCGCGCGTAATTTGATCTGTTCGGTGGTTAACTGTTTACAGTCGGCCGCTCACATAAATGAGTCTACTCTTTACAGTAAAATGTTTGCGTGATGCGTCCAAGAACTTCTCTATGACTATGGTTTGTAATCTATAGTGTGAATATTCTGTTTTTTATTTCATGAACACACCCATCGCTTACTGTAACAAAAATGTTCAAAATAAACTTTGCTTACCACAACATAATGTAAATATTTGCACCTTCTTTGATCTTTTCCCATTTCATATTATACAGGATAACATTTTGATTTTTAGTTTTGGTATTATGGAAAGGGTTGTAAATTGCGATAAAAATGAGGGTAGTCTACAGTTATTAGCGTTTGCTAGTAACTGCTTGCATCAAAATTATTACCGTTAAAATCATCATCATCATCATCTCCAGTCCATATCGTTCAACTACAGGGGCACGGACCTCCCCTGATCCGGAGGGGGATTAGGCCGTAAGTTTACCGCGCTGACCTAGTGCGGGTTGTAAACTTCACACACCCACGCGGACATGCAGGTTTCCTCACGAAGTTTTCCTTCTCCGTTAAGTACATAGGTGTCTACAATGTAGACCGTACATGAATTACAAATAATAACTCACTGGTACGGGACCGGGTCTAAAACCACTACAACACTGTTAAAATAAACCTGTCAAATATAACTGGTGTTCTGGTATTTTAGGCTCTAATATTTTCTAATATATCTAATAAGAGTAAATATTGGAACCTAAATAGAAGTGTTGACATTTTGTTACAGTACTGTGTGTAACTGTGTGATAAGTTTTTAAATGTGCATTATAATTAACATTCTAATGGACTCACAAGAGATACTGTAAACGTGTGTCATGATTCAGTTTCATATTTATACATCGCGTGCGTTGACATAGATAGTTTGACAGTTTTTGTTCATGTGTTTTGCTGAAGGCTTGGAAAGTTAACCGAGTAACTGTTTGCTAAGTCAATCTTTATTAAATTGAACAGATTATAGCCAGTCACATTGTGTAAGTTTTAATTCTGATCATATCAATAATACTCAGGTTATAAAATTATTAAATATAAATAGTATTCTTTTAAATACACTCGATACAAAATAACCTGTTAAATACACAAAATTGATACAAATTCAAATATAAACTTTATAATTTGTTGTGAACTTCATAACTTGTAATGGTATCACAATAGTGTAAGAGAATACATATAGCTTCATATTACCAACTCGGCAAAGGATATGAATATGAAATATTCTATTGAACAAAAGAGAACGGTTACTGTGATTTGTGTGTGTTTATATATCCTCTGGTTCTGAACAGATCACTCGTGCATACCAATTTGATTCAATATTGTTGTCAATATTTCACAAAAGCTTTGAAAGGTGTTCTGTGTGCGGGCGCTGCGGGTGTGTGGTCGGGCGGGGTCCACGAGGGGGCGGCGGCGGCGAGCTGCATCCTGTGGGGCTCCAGTGTGCTCGTGTAGCACCATGGGATTCAGCTCACGGCCGCGCTCCGCTAACACCAACTCATCTACTAATAACCACGTAACCATCGCCACTGTAACAACCGCTATCATCTCTAACTCTCTCGTTTTGCACTCTCCTCGCGAGCTGACACTTCCAGAAAACAATTATTAGCTGCTCATTATTACGTACCGGGACTGCGATTGAGTGGGGTATCGAATGTATTTTTATTAAACTGTTGAGTTATATGCAATCAAATACAGTCCATCTGTCGCTGCGTACACGTTGTGATCCTTTTAAAGGACTAAAAAGCAGAATATTTTATTTATGATGTTACTATGATAAGTTCTCATTCGAATTAATCAAATGAAAGCTTACAGTGTCGGTTTTGATCGCTGTTATAATGGTTTGGTAATCATTGTTTTCTGGAACTTGAACTTTGACTCGCACGCATTTGCCCAATTTGAATTAAATACTGTTGTTAACATGTTTTTTTTTGTTTTGTAATATTTTTAAGAGTTGTAATATAAATATATATTAGTCATTTTGTCTGCCACACTCTGTAAATCAAAAGATTATTTTAAACTAATATATTAGGTTGGTTCATATGAAATGTCGGTTTTTTAAGTGAATATATAAAAACTGCATATATATATATATACATATATAACTGCATATATGTTTATAAAACTGCATATCTTTTTTCACAAGCTGTTTATTAATCAAAATACGCTCCATTCGCTTCAATGCACTTTTCCCAACCGGACCTTAAAGCATAGATGCCTGTTTTAAAAAAATCTGATCTTTAGGATAATTAAATACCGATATCGAATTTTTCAGACTGTCTTCGTTCTCATACTGTTTAACCCGTAAAAACAGATCCAAATGTTTAAAAAGAAATGAAAGTCGGTTGGCGAGAGATCCGGTGAATAGGCTGGGTGCTGTAAAACTTCATACTCAATTCATTTAATTTCACAATTGTTCTGAGCGATGTATGCGATCAACCGATCCAGCTTATTTCGCTCGGTTAGTTTGTGCGTGTTACCTGCTTATCCATTTTTTTCACCTTGCTAATTTCAGAAAGATGTCGCAATATCGTTCTATGGTCAACTTCCATCCTGGTAGCAAGTTCCCTCGTGGATACAGTTGGATTCGCTTCCACCGATGCCTTCAGATCATCATTTTTCACGGTCATTTTGGGTCATCCTGGCGGTTCGTTTTGTAGAGAAAAATCACCAGACCAAAATTTTTCAAACTAACGCTGCAATTTTTGATCGTTAACAGTATTCTCACCAAACGTCTGGTTTATGTTGCGCGCAGCTTTTGCAGCATTATTACCAAGTTTATACTCATACGAAAAATTACACGAATATCGGCGGAATTCATATCGGTACAGAATTTAAAAAAAAGACGAAAACACTTGAGAAAATCTTCTGTGTTGAAATGTGACCCGTGCGATGGACAGTACGACTATAAACGAGGTTATGCCAAAAACAAAGCATAACGAAAACAGGAAGAAAAAAAAAATCCGACATTTCACAAGCACCGACCTAATAATTGAACCAGAAGAAATAAAATAAACTAGACAAGGATTCAATACACCTTTCTTAATGTCTAGTTCTAAATTTGACACATGAGAGTGGCAGTTAAAAATGTAAATGCCTATGCGCAACTTATTTATTGTATTATGTACATTAATGGAATTTTTACAGATGTAATAGTGTTTTTTTTTGTGAAGTGTTTATTTGACAAACTAATATTAAATTAATATGTTGGTTTTAGGTACCTAGTTAAAACTCGGTAGCGCTTAATGCATTTTACCAAAGTTCAAGTTGACCTTCGTGTAGGTCATACGATACGTGTACGGGACCGACCGGATGGATTCGTAGTGCTTATTAAATCCGAACCAACGCTGTCGTCCGAATGCTCCCTGAATAACAGATGATCCGAGAAGATTCGAATGGCCGTGTTTTAAACTACATCCGAGAGCATTCGTGTCGTATCACCGTGTGGCTGGATTAGTCCCTATAAAAAAAATCTTATTTGAATGTCTCTCACGCGTGGGCGTGGTGTTTCAGAACCGCTGGAGTTGGAGCCGTTCCTGGCGTTGGAGCCGCCCATGTCGGCGACTGACTACGGGTTCTGCCTCGACCACGACGAAGGCCTCTCGGAACTGTTTGACTTCAAGTTCTAGTGTTGCGCGGTGTCGAGTCACCGCTGACTATAGCGCGCGGTCTGACGCCCGGTGTGTCTCTCGTCCGTGTGCAGTAAATGCGTTGTGCAGTTTTAATTGGGGGGTGTTTGAGTGCTCCCACATTTTATTTAAACTGCGTTCTCTCCTACACCTGAAGAAGTTTATGATCGAAATGCTTCGTGTTCGAGTATTCTCGGCTAGCTCTCTGATCGATGTACTGGCTGGAAAAGATAAATGGGAACTGAACTGACTAACATAACTTTGTGTTATTAAATTGTTTGAGTTAAACCAATCACGATGTCATTTGATCGTAATAATACCGGTTTTGTTTATTTATGTCCAATGTAGTTAAGTCTTACTGTGTGCAGGAATATTTTTTTGCTACCAATGTATGTCTTATTAGTAAAATGTGTGAGAATTCTAGATGCTATTTATGAGTAACAATATATTAAACATTATTATCTCATTGTTTTTATGTTTGTCTAATTGGTTAAAATATATTTTACTGTTTTGGCTCTAGTACGTCGAGTACCTAATTCTTTGTAAAACTGTGATGGGTGAGATATGCGAGGAACTATATAATTTGGAGGTTTATTGCCATCGAGGTCTAATACTGAAATAGAATACTATTTATTTACAACGTTAGGAACAGACGACATCTTTAAATACATAATGGTGCTAATTTTCTTCCCGCAGATCAACAAACACAAATTGCAGTTTTACATTTTATATTTTTCAACGAAATAATTGTAATGAATTCATGTATCAAGGACCTGCAGTATTTGCGAGCTGATGTTTGTGACAAGCGTTAAAATATTGTTACGGGTAAAATTTTCTGAGAATAGTTACAAGAAAGCAAAGAATGTAAATTTATATCTATATTTAAGCCGGATTGATAGGATGAGAGTCTTAGCGTGGCTGATTTCCGAGTGTGCTTCTGAGCGCACACAAGTGTTCGTACGGGACTCTTTACGAGCTTGTATCGTTTGAAATCTGCATTAGGTTTAATGAAGTGTTGTTTGTGAGCCTTTCTAATTTATGTATGGTCTATATGGTAGACACCAATTACTCAACGGAGAAGGAAAACTTCGTGAGGATACCTGCATGCCCGCATGGGTGTGTGAAGCCAATCCGCATCCGCACTATGCCAGCGTGGTAGACTACGGCCTAATCCTGATTCGGTGAGGTCCGTGCTACTGTAGTGGGGACGAATATGGACCGGGGATGAAGGTACACAGAGAACACAGCGGTGGGCGATGCGTGCGGGGCGACGTGCATGCGGGCGGGCCGCGGGTATTTAGCGTTAGGTGCGCGGCGCGATGCTGGCGCGCCGTGCGCGTGGCGTCGCTCAAATCAACGGTAGCGCGGCCACCCGCGCCAGCTGTACATATTACTATATAATAAATGAGTGGTGATATATTAGCGGCCTTCGATTTTACTTGTAAAGCTAGCTCTAGTGTCCCATACGTCATGTTCACGCCTTCGATGGCGGTCGTTTGCGCATAGCACGTTGTTCCGTTGTCAACTGATTGACATTTATTTATAATTGGTTTTACGGCTCTGGTTACTTGTCCTTTAAAGTCTCTCAATTATAATGGAATGTTTTTTTTTTGAGTTGGCAATAAAATGCCGGTTTAATTACATTTTATTGCTTCTTGAGAGTTTTGACGTTAATCCGACCAATTGCACGTTGAGTAGACGAGTGTACCGTAGGCCTGTTGCCTTAAAACACTGTGTCTTTCAACGTCATAGTTTTATTTTAATATTTCAATATTGTTCACCAATATTGTCAACTTTTCTATAAAATAACACCACATTTATACACCAAACAACAATACTTAACTAGTAGATTAAAATAAAACTTAAAGTGATAAACGTCGCTGGGATTTCCCTCAAAACTCCGACTGACTGCCAAATATTTAGTTAATGCCGGAGCTCGTTTAGGTATTAATTCGGCTCGTTTAGTTGTCTTTGTAAATAATTGCGCAGCGGTGGAGGCGAGCCCGAGTGCTGCTTATTATTTTTAATTTGATTTGTGAACATTTTAGAGCTCGAGCGTACTAGACAAACAGTTCGTTGCAACTGGCAGACTAAGATTTGCTTGAAAGCAAACTGGAGCTAATCCGTATTGCTGTCAGACGGAGTCGATTGCTCACGTAAATCATCTTTTGATCGAATGAGTCCTAGTGTGGAACGTCCCAAATTACGTATGTCATTGTGAATGCTCTGTTCAAAATAACTTCACCCTAGTATTATCATGACCTAAGTCAGGGTCTGCTGTTATTGTCCGGTGATCTAGGATCTGATTACGAGGCGGCTGTTTCATTCCAAGAACAGATTATTTATCTGTAGTGGCAACACTGACGCTTCTAATTTATAAATTTGTGTAGTGGCAACACTGATTTTGTTTTTTCTTTTGGTTCCATCTGGGTAAGTAGTAAGCGCTCACATAAATATTATTTTGTAATCCAATGGAATCTAAAGTTCACAATAAATTTTTCATATACTTTATTATTACAAAGGGACCGGCGAACACGGTGGCTTCAAGTGACTGTCAGCCGTGTGACGTAATGTGACGGGCAGTTGATTTTTTATATTAGTTTTATTAACAACTTCTACAAAATTTAAAATAGAAAGCAATTTATAAATCAGGTTGGTAATAAGTAAGTTAAAATCTGTCAAACCTGGTAGTGGGGTAATCATCAAGTTACAGAAAAAGGATGCACATACTGTTTTCGATAGATAGAGTACTCTTTATTGAACACCAATTAATAACTAATTCTTTACACAACATAATATAAAAGTGTACGTTCGGCGGCCTTATCGCAGACAGCGACTGCTTTATGATATTATCAGTATTACGGTGCGGGCGTGCGAGAGAGACGGCGAGATGTGTCCACGACGCCCCCGCGCTACACATTTTTAAAATATTAATCACTACGCTATTTTACAACTAACTCCGGTACAGTTTTCACAGAAAGGTTCTTTATAAACGGTATTTGCTGTTGCATACAAAATCAACCGGAATAGGAAACAATCCTATTCTTGTGATCCCTACTATCCCTACGATGACTAGTGTCATATTGATCGGCTCCGTCACATTAAACGGCATACGGTATCAGATGGTGATTGAAGGCAGACTTGCAACACACTGTTTGGTAGTGCACCGGGGCTAAGTAGGTGCAAAGCGTGAAGCGTGAACCGTTCCTGCCGCTATATAGACGCATGTTCGCGCTGAGGCTCGCCCCCACGTGCGAACCTTTTTTTGAATAGTGTACAGCACAAACGTCATTGTAAAATTAAACTATTATTAAGTGCATATCAAAATAATTTTAATATTAATGTTAGTGTTAATTTGGTGGCGCGTGAGAGCGGTCGGCTGGGAGGGTGCGAGCTATCGGTCGGCGTGCGGACGAAACTCGATTGCAATCGTCGACCTGATATAGATATAACCGCCGCGTCTAGTACAAAACTCACAACAAAAATGTCCACAGTTGATGTATACGCGTTTATAGGTACTTCTATGATCGAACAATTTAATTTGAATAGTGAAGAAAAGCATAAAATCGCATATAGTGTACACAATGGTGCTAATTTTGTTGTAACAGGACTTAACTAAATTTAGTCTCTCCCCATCTTTTTCTAATGTTAAACGCCAAAACGAGGTAGCAAACATAGCGAGTACCGACCTACATTTCTGTTTAACGGTTCAAAAATATGTTGCGTTTGTGCGTATCTTTAGTCCGTATGTTCCGAAATCGCGTCTAAATCTTTCAATTTTAACGTGTGTAAAGGAAACTGACAGTACCAAAATTGTAGCTATCTCGTTTTAGCGTTTGACATTAGAAAAACATAAGGAGAGACTAAATTTAGTTCTGTTGCCGCAGAATTACCACCAATAGCATTCATTTGGAGCTTCGTCTATTGTCGGTAATCTTCAAAAAAAATTAAGAACAAAGAAGCGCACGCGCTGGATTCATGCACTTCTTTGAAGGGGACGTTTTTCGCCCGGCGATCGTGTGCCTATAGTTGTGTGATCTAAAATAGCAACAGTAGACAGAGACGGCACAATTTGTTTTGTATAAAACTTTATACTGTATAAAATAACACCTAAATATCTATGACTCCAATAATTTTAACCATAATGCAATTCATCACACAAGGTTTATTTATCATCTGACTCATATTCGTTACGGTTTGACTGCGTCCCGCCGCCAGACATCACCCGCTATAATAGTATTAATTCGATATTTTTTTTCGTTTATTTATATAAATAATATAATTGAGTTATTTGTAAGTTTTAAGTTTCCCCAGATTTTTTTTATTTCACGACAAATCTCACTGCATCAGCTTGGTAGGCTCTAAAAATAAAAATGAAATGAAATCTAAATGCAAATGAATTTTGTAATATTACAATATGTATCGTTAATGATTAAGTTATATTTTTGGTTTGGATATATATGTATAATTGTAATGATTTCTGCACATAGCTAATTCTGTTAAGTATGGTATGTTATGGTAACATAATCAGTCGGGCAACGTGACAGAGTAGATATTGAATTTGTTCTATCGACTCTCGTCAAGTACCTTATTCTAAAAGTGATAATTCCAATGTGTGTGAATATCTTGTGTAGCTGAGCAAAATGATTTTTTATTTTATTTTCGGAAACCGAATCGACAATTATTAACAAACTTGAAAATAATGTTTAATTTCTACAGTGTGGTCGTACCGTTTGAGTTACCGATTGTTGTTTGAATTTTATTGGAAAATATGAAAATTATATATTGTTTCAACACTTCGTATTCATTCATTATATTCAACAATTGTTTACTATCAAAACAAGCATCAAACCTTATGTTATAAATGGAAGTTTTACGCTTAGTTCCGACGGACCGGGACTATAGTAGACTGGTTTTCGAAATTAAAAAAATAAAATAAAAACTAGTAAAGCTCAGCCTACAGTTATCAGTCGTATTCATCAGAAAGTAACAATCCCCTACTATTATAAATGCGAAAATATGTTAGTTTGACCCGTCACATGTCAGCGGAGCGACGGATCATTTAATGATTTTTCCTTTATTGTACTGATAATTATAGTCAAACGTTGGGGAACTGATTTAGGCTGTTATTTTATTCCACAAAAAAGTACAGTCCCTGTGGAATAACATAAATTTGTGATTTGCAAATGACGGCAGAAATTTAATAAAAAGTATTAAAACTGCTCTAAGAGGTATTTCTCAGAATATAACATTTTATTTTCTGATAAACGATTTCTGTGCTACTTTAATTATAGCAGAAACAACTACCCTGTGTTCCAAATAAAATGTTTTTGCATGTATGCAGCAGGTATTGTGAGAACGAAGTATTATATTTAGTATCGATTTTCAAGGAACCCTGCAATTTTGTGATTTGTCAATGGCCTAAATGGATTTGATCCGATACTCGGTGTCCGAGACACGGAGTTTAATATTCAATGAAATTTACCACAATTTTTGGGGCCAATTTTTGGTACGAGAAAAATAAGTACAAAATTATAAAAAAATCTTGTGATTTAGTTAAGATTTTCGCAACACTACCAATGTTTAAAGCATTGATTGGTGACGAGTTAATTCGCCTTTTTATGCCCAAACGTTGATTGATGATAAGTTAATTCGTCGTTGCGCTAGTATTATCTATTTCAATTTATGAACTCAAGGCGATATAGAATATTGGATAGGCTTTGTGCATCATGTTTAGTAATGGAAAAAATAATATCATAACCAGTGACATTACGTAGTTTCCGTGTAAAATCGCCGATCAATAAGTGTTACATCGTACATCGATCGTTGTTTTAAATTAAAATAGAAAAACATTACCTACGTGTTCTTAAAACATAATTGAACGAATGGCGCGACAAATTTAATACACGTATTTAAATCGCTGTGAAAATCATGTCTTGAACATGAATCCATTTATTTACATTATTTATTTCATATATTATATTTGTAAAGGCAGACTTAATGCCGAGGGCGTTCTCTGCCAGTCAACCTTTGGGCAGTGCAGAGACGCGGAAGTACATCGTGTTCTCGAAAGACGTTAGGGTTGACGGCGTTAAAGTTAGTCGGTTGATTATAGTTTACCGAGTAGCTGCTTCGAGCTGTACAAGTTTTTCATACAAATTTTATTACTTGATTCGATGATATAAAATTATGGTAATACAAGCTTTCTGAACTGTTATTGGACTTTAATCAAACGTTAATTTATTATAACACACATATTTTTAATTAACAAATAACAGAAAAAGAAAAAAATAATAAAATAAATCAAATAGCGTAAAACTCGTCGCTATGTGTTCGCGTTTTCATTCATGTCAAATTGAGATAAACATTCAAATTGAAGTTTTCGCATTAATATTTCGGCAAAGAGCGGCAGATTCGCGTAATTGTGATTATTCGCATTTATATTAGGGAGGTGAGGTGGCAATTTTTGACGGTTAAAACTGTAAGCAATGTAACCTATCGCCAGTAACTATTCAGAGTTGCAGAGGAAAAATGCTTGTACTAAAATTATGTATTGTTTAAATGTGTATAACATTGTTGAAGTATTTGAATGGATTTTTACCTCATTCTGGTAGACAGAGGCTTTTTTCATACTTGAGAATATATACGCATAGTGTATGGGCGTATTCCTTCGTGTTTCGGAAGATAAGCAAATCTTCGGTCGCGTATGTGGTGTCTGAATGACTAGGCGTCACATTGTTTGTGAGGGGCATGGGAATCTCGTGAGATGGTAATCGACATTTAGAATCCGTTGTATGAGTTACATCTCCTTAAACATGACTTGAAGGTATTATTGCGAATATAGATATCACATTTAGTTTTGTAATTCTCGTAACATTGTAGTCGAAACGCGTTGTCGATCGCCACTGGACCCAGGCCCGCGTCGCAGCTCGTCGCCAGGGCGAATGCGAATACCTTTCGGTTAGTCAACCACCGGTGTACAAGCTTTAAGGAAGATTACATAGGAAGTGAGCCGCAGAGTACTCATTTAAAATTAAAGTTGGCGAACTTCTTTCTTGTGTAATGGCAGATACATCTCGATACACTCAGAGTTTATTATATTTGTGTATTCATGTATTATAGTTTACTTTTATTGTATTAGTCTAACCTTTAGGTAAGCTTGTGTTTCATACTCCTTTAATTTCCATCAGATATTTTACCTAACTTATATTTCAACGCCCAAGTGTCAAAGTTCGACTGGTAAAAATGCCTCGGGCATTACCGGTCGAGTCCGCCCACATACCATAGTATTAGTTTGGTAAGTGTAAATAAATATAAAATAATTGAATAATGTGTCTCGAATATTTGGTGGGTGTTCGTAGGTAGCAGACACTGGTTACCGTGCGTGTGGGCTGCAAAGCCAATCCGCTGCACCTATATCGTTCGTTCTGTTAATATTTAATCTTGCTTTAAAGTTTAATCATCTGGATTGTAATCTCTAAAATTTACGTGTGTTTTCACATGCACTCATGACTGTCAATCTATGAATACATAATTTGGCTATGAATTTTTAGACCGAATTGATAACGGGGAGTTAATTTTACATTGTTTTGTACATTGTCTGTCACAGGTAACCGATGTGACAACGCAATAGGTTTGGTGCGTTCAAAGGAGGAGTACCGTACGTAACCTTAGAATTAAGACCCCCTCGGTACAAAACGTTTAACTTCAGTACAAGATTTAAAACATTTTCTCGCAAGATTTGCCCTACATTGAGACACGTAAAGACATTTTAAAGGAAATACGTACTTTTCCTTTGGAAGGCAAAATAAAAGAATAAACCACAAATTTTTTTCTATTATAATGAGCGCCTATGGTTTGACTAGAGCACGAATTTGTTGTGTATAAATTATTCATAATTGACGTGTAGTCATGAGAACTTTATAAGTAGGTAGATATTGGCAAGGTTACAATGTGGTACGGATTTGCGTAATATGAAGAAATAAAATCAATTATTTGCTATGTACAGATAACCCTATGTCGTTATTGTTAAGATAGTATATGTGACTTGAGTTACATTAATGGTGGCACATCCCTTTGACCGCTTTATATCAGGTGAAGTCGTATTGATTCTAATGCAGAATATTTACACAACATTGAAAATGCAGTGCCGCCATAATAAATTACGTTCTCAGCAGCAGTTGACGCCAATAGTGGATAACTTGTAAAACTGCTTATTTGTAAGCACTTAGCGGCTAATATTGTGCGTCAGGATAGCAGGTCATCTACGTCATTCCTTCGTTCGTTCGTTCGTTTATTAATTTATTCATTCAGTCATTCGTTCATTTATTAAAATGTTTTCTATTGATTGCTGCTTATTGCAATCATTTAATTATAGGTAACAAATGATAGTAAATAGGTAGCAATTTTAGTAAACATGTTGGTTCGGTATGCGGTAAGCGACCGGCCATCCTGACGCACACGGCTAACGATGTCTGTCCGGTAGTACATTAAGGTGACCTCATAATGTTACGCTTATACAATAATTGTCAGTATTTTTGTAGTTTATTTCAATACAGGCTCGGGCGATTTAAAATTTTCTCGACACCCATCGATAGTTATGAAATCGCCGTATAAATTTATAAATTATAAGTGATCTGCCGCTACACAGGTAGTGAGTACTGTGACAACGATTTTAGTCCGTACACGTAACTGCGCCGTGCGACGGTCCACAGGGTCCTAAACTAGTATTCGTACAGACAATATTTTGTTATATTTTCAAGTCGAGCTGATGAGACGCTTACTGTTGATAGCTGCTGCCGGAGTTCACCCAGTTCTTTTTTATTTATTTTTTGGAACTGGTACACAATGGTACGTGTTACTAACTTGTAACATTTGTGGGCTTGTGTCGCGATATATTGATAGAAATGTATAGAACCGTAGCCTGATTAGGTAACTTGCAAGAGTCCAGTGATTGTAGATAATTGCGCAGTTGACACTAAAATGATGCATTTATGGTGACTATCATAAATGTGTCATTATTATAACACAAAATAAAACTTATTATAACATATAATTACTTCGTTATAACACAAGCTCAAAGACTACTTAGCCTGCCCGGCGAATAGACTTAAGTATACGGGTACGCGACCCCGGCTCCCCGAGCTACTACTGTTACTTCCTACTCCTTCCGAGATAGTAGTATCCTATATCCTATAGTCCTTTTCCCAAATTCCATATTCCTCGCCCAAGACACCTTTCCTACACTATCATCTTTGCATGGGAACCCAATGAGGAACTTCTGAACCTTATAAAATGGCGGCGTCGTGGTTCGCCACCCGACACGTCTCGTTTCCCGTAGGGGCTACGGATAGCCATTTTGCTAAATAAACGAACGTAGCAAGCGGAAAGAAGTGGTTTCTGCCTACCCTGATTCTTCGGTAGTATCCCTGCTGATCACACGGAATACCGGGTTCGATTCCACGCCGGAGAACCAGGTAAAAAGGCGTGACCGTATATATGTGTGTGTGTAACACATGTATCATCATTATAACATGACGTGACATTTTGTGTTATGGTGTGCAACATTGACTGTTTGCGTCACGTTAGTGATAATTGCACAATTATCGACTGTCATTCGACTTGCCAGTTACGTAATCAGATGCGGATAATGTTATCGCTACACAGTGCGTTGACATCGAATAGATGTTTTGATATCAGAATATATAACTAATCGCTTATTTACCAACATATCTGTTCAAATGTACTAAAATATCTGTTCAAATGTACTAAATATCTGTTTAAATACGTATACCAAAATATCTGTTAAAGTGTCGGTGTATAAGGGCCTGAATACAATTCAGTTCAGTGTGTTCTACTTAACGCATTTCCAAAGAGCAGGTGGACATTATGGCTTTTGAAATTCGATCGAAAGTACACGACCAGGCACGGTTAGGCTAGACTCTGATGGTAAGAATTTGTGTAATACTATACCGGGTTTTTTATAATATATATGAAACAAATTGAAGGTGCAATGTTATAAATGTATTTATAAGTGCGAGTGCGAGTGTGCCGGGCCGCTGCGGAGTGCGCGCGCGCACGCGTCGGGCGCGTTCACTCGTGTTGAAAGACTGAGGTTGATTATTCCAGTTTCGACGAACGTGCGAGTTATTTGTTGATTTATTTTAAATATAAAAGTCATATATATATATAGTTAGGTTATATTTTGTAATAAATATAATATTGAGATATGTAATATAATTTTCTTTTATTTAAACCGCCGCAAGTGAATGACTGACTAGTTTCAAGAATGACTCCCCCAATAGTTACAATATTACATGCAAGGCTCTGAACCGGGTTAAAATATACCGGTTAATAAAGGTTTTTAACGGTTACGTATGTCGTTTTTGTTCAGAACGAAACCGATAAGCATTTCGTTCTATAACCCAAAAAAAAACGGGTAAAGTCAAACGCGGCAGACAGCTGAATAGCACGCTGTTGCACACTCTTGAGCCTCTATTTTCGGCGGCGTTACATCAAATAAATTTCAAGGATATACCGGTTAATAGCGATTAATGAACGCTAAACTTACGTTTAATATACCGGTTCGAAGGAACCCAACCAAAATGATTATGTTCCTGTGTACTTATGGCCAAACCTGTTTGAAAATTTAACCGGTTTCCGAGCCCCGATTACATGCGTTAATAGATTTGACATCAATCGTTACTAACACACTGCTAAGGGTATCACTGCGTGGGTAGGCACTAATATAGCTCCTATCACCGATTTTGTGATACCGTATCTGCCACTTCTGTTTTGCATTAGGACTGACGGGGTCTAATATGAAGGTCACCTAATTACACATTGTGGTGATTCGATCTTATATCACTTAGCACATTATTGAGTCAACCCTTGATCAAGTCATCTATCGGGAAATTTTTGAAGGATTTGCTCCAGATGTGTGTGAATGCGGTGCTGACGAGATCGTTGATGAGTGGTCTGATCACCGCGAATCCAGGCTTCCATGTCGCGTTGATCACCCGGTCCAGTATGCGTTCTAGAACAATTAATATTTTTAAATATCTAATGCACTGTGCATAGATACGGTCTAGAATAGATAATGCTATTAGAGACTACGCCTAAGACCGTATACGACTTTATAACTATTTATCATCAGTATAGCGCCTATAATCCCTGTGTATTTTGATATTGTACTTTCTACTGTCCCAAAATAGGAGCAGAACTCCAATATTGGCCGAGCTGGCATTGCGCTATCTACGCTCTACTGTAGTATTAGGGCAGGCGAACGAATACGCGACGGGTGACCCCGCGGCCGGGCGCACCGCGTACGGAAGGGCGCGTGCAGTGTTTAGTGGGTGCACACCACACATCACCTTGGTGCTGTGCCTCGACACAGTGGTTTTGCGTCAGGCATAAGGGCAGGCATTGAAGATATGTAAAATTCAGATTTAAGAATATCATTAAAATCGTTTATGTTTTGTAACCAAATACACAAAAATTTAAGATCGTTTTCTCATTGTCCTTTTAGAACTTAGTGGACACACAAAACAATGATTGCTTAGAACAATAATACATTAGTTTATTATTAATTATTGTTCGATGTCATCGAACTAACTACCTACGGAAATAATTCCAGTCGTTCTGTTGGTGAACTGTTATACCCCAAGAAGCCTGTTACATCTTGGAAGGCCTGGGTATGTGAGAAATCGGTGATGTCTCGGATGCAGAAAGTGGTCTTCGACAACCACCCGTTTATTCCAATTGCCTTGCGGTACGGCCGATTGTTTCTTACCTCGCTTGGACTTTTTTTGGGGTTAATATTTTTGAAGGCGGAGCCGTATGTAACCGGTAGACCATAATAATATGGCACAGGGTTATTTTCGTGTTTTCCACGCACCTAGCAGTTCGTTGCCACGCAGCAGGTCGCTGACGTGAATTTGCATGCCGCCGATGTGGTCCACCTCGACGTGCACGTCGACTCCGGCGCCGCTCCGCCTGACGCGCGTGGTTTGCGAGTAGTCGAGCAGCGTCAGGTTCCAGTGGCCCGCGCGGACCGCGCTCAGTCCGAGCACGTCACCCTGCCATCGTTAACTCTTTATGATGCTTGCATAAAACCAGGTTTATCGGCAGTTGCACAGGTACAGATACTCAGGATCTCAATCCTTATTAAACTATCAAAACTGATCCGCAGACAATAACTTATAGCGATACCATTATGATGCCTCATGATGATGTTGATGATTACGTCAACAGTTGTGGATCGAAGTGTGGTGGGAGTGGCAGTATCGGAAAAGGGGGGATCTTCCGACCACACGGGTGTTGTCTGGCGGGGCCTGCCACCGCCCCGTGGCTAATGTCGGGGCGTTGTACATACCCTAAGTCGCTATTAAACTTCATGCGCGTTATTCAGACTTCTAATGTCGTCACTTAAGAAATGCGCCATCTATTAAGGATGTGTGGCACTATGTAATGAAGTACGCCGCCACAAACTTTATTCATAGAGATAAACGTAAACTCGCACAGGTACAACCCTAATGACCCCCATTTTTATTATGAAAACTTAATCTGATCCGTAGACAATAACTTTTCAGTCATATAAATAAATATTGGAATAGAAAAGAACAGAATACTCTTTATCGCACACCATTGTAAGAATAAATATAAAAAATTGAGAAATATAGTGTACTTGGGCGATCATATCGCAACACGTGAACCTGTGGGTGGATAGGATTCATAGATACGGTGGTGCAAATGTACTGCGCGTATTTAAAATATATAGTAAGTTCCGTACGAAAGCTACGTCTACGACTCAAATAGCTCGAATCACTTGCTATATTTGAACCGATTGCTGCAGAATGTCCCACCAGCTCTAGCGACTGTCCGTGGAATGTTGGACGGTATATTATTGTTGGTTACTAAAAAAAAACAGTTTATTAAGACCCTTAGTATTGTCTTTACTCAAATATCGTGTACCATATAAAGTCATTTATTAAAATACAACCTCAACCGAATATATACGAGTGCATTGGCTGTTGATGCAATTTTGCAAGTGTAATAATACATGATCGCGCTAAACGACTTCTCTCTTTTTCTAATGCCATACACTAAAACGAGAAAGCAAACATTTTTAGCGAGCACCAACCTAAATTTCTATCGAAAAGTTCAACAAACATTGCGTTTTTGCGTATATTTACTCGGCGTGTTCCGAGATCACCTATAAATTTGTATCTAGAACTTAATTTTGAGGCGTTTAAACTAAACTGATAGCGTTAAAATGATTGCTATTTCGTTTGGAATTAGAAAAAGACAGGAAAACCTTTTAGCTAAGTTGTGTTACAACAGAATTGACACTAATGCAGCTTCCAAATATCAATTTCCACAAGGTTGTACATTTGTCAGTATCAGTTCTGTTGCTATCTTATTGTGTACCTTAAACTCGTAATCTCCATTCAGCCACTTCTCCGGGAAGTACTGGGAGTAAATGATCAGCTTATTGTCCCAGTCTGTTCTGTGAGGAACACATTTAGATAAAATCAATCGCACTCCTCTTCAAAGTTGAAGTTTTAATTTGTCTCGTTTTTATAAATCATCATCATTATCATCAGCTCGTAGAAGTCCACCGCTGGACACGGGCTTCCTTAAAAAGGGGATTTGCCATAATCTCAACTTTTGGCAGGCGTCTTGCACATAGCATTAGATTTAATATAGTTGCCCATTATCCTGATATATCCCTTAGCTGCCATTATCCTGACATATGCCGGCGTTACACAGTCATTTTTATTTCACCATTATATATATATTGTTATAAATATTACTGTCTTCACCTATTCATGGTGGCTTAGCGGGTTTGTGGCTCGTCTTTGGATCCTGACGTTTTGTATATCGAGCCAAACAACACGATGTTTCTAAGCGGAAAAACTAATTGTTGACATTTCTGTGAGCTTCTCCTGTGTTTTGGAAGGCATATAAACCAACGATCCCGTTACGAGTTTGAATAACGTTAGTCAAGTTGTTGCAGAGATTGTGAAAACGTCTGACGGCAGATCGAGCTCACCATCATGGAGGTATCGTATTCCTCGCAAAAAAAATACCAAACTAATAAAGTCCAGATAAGTCCGGGGCAGAAGTTACCAATTCTTATCTATGTTAACTTGTTTCACTGTCATCAGCCTGAAGAAGCCTGCAGCCGGATTCTTCTCCTCCTTAAAAAGGAAGGGTTTGCCATAATCTCTACACTTGTTAGGCATCTCGGTGATCTAGATTTTCTTGAATAATTGGATAGCGCAGCCGCCCGTTATCCTGGCACACCCCTCAGCTGGTTGTCACAGCACATTTCGACGGGAATGTACGGAGTGGTACGATTATTACGCCGCCGCCACACAGCGTTGATTCATTGCACTCGTATGTAAATTAAATCTATTGCTTTGTAGTACTTTGATTCTCTGCAAACCTGGTCTTAAAAGGTTTGCAGAGAATCAAAGTACTGAAATATTTTCATGACGAATTTGTCGCATCATCGAACGCGATTTCATACTGTTTCAGGCGTTTCTTACGACTTGGTTAGTTCGCCTGGATCCCGGCTAAGTAAAGTCACCTAAGGGTGATTACAACGAAGATGACTAGTGGTAGACGATTACCCACTTGTATTTAGTGACGACGGAGCGCGACCACCCCCTCTCGTACACGTCTTTCAGCGTGAGTGTGTACCTAACGCCATTTATGGCGCGAGTTTGTTTCACCTCCTTCGCGAAGTGGGGGTCAAACGGAGCCACACCTAGTTCTGAAATGCCTGTGTATGAAAAAAAAAATGATTGTATCATCTCAATTTTATTACAAACATCGAACTAATTTTGATTATATATTAGATCGAATTCTACTAACAACTTTTGAACTATTAACCGTTATCTGAATTGATAACAGGTACTCGTAGGTACTCAACAACTTATGAATTACTTACCCGATGACAATGTAATTACTATTTCAGTGTCTCAGATCTGATTTGGTCATGAAAACCAAATGGATCCTAATTAATGTTGACTTATTACTTTTGATTACAAAATTAACCTTTGTCATCATTAGTTAAAAATAGTATATTTGTAGGAACAATTTTAGAAAGGATGGCCAAGTTGCGTAAAGATAACTACAAATGCTGCAAATAGTTTGCGGCTAGTTCCTTTACGTAACTGATGTTATTTTCCAGTATATAATAGCTCTATAAGAATACCAAACTTTTTAACATCTTTATAGGGTAGTATAGTGTAGTATTATCGAATGTTGTCTGAGGATCTTATTACTTGATATAATATATTCTTGTCGTATCACACAATATACTGAGAAGTATTTTTTCTTTGTAGTCACTGCGTTGTATGAAATACAATAATAGCGATGATAATTTCAGTAATTAGGTCTCACTTATTCAAAGTTTGTAAGAGCAATTAGTGGAAAATTTTGAGTAGAGTGTTCCTCTAACGAGTACAGTCACGATGAATTAGTATCGTTAGAATTGGATGTTATGTTCACGTATCTGATTTTATGCCGATTAATTTCGTTCAAGTAAGTCGTAAAAATGAGGAGATCCGTAGAAGAACCAAAGTTGCTGACATAGCCCGTAGGATAAGCAAGCTGAAGCGGCAATGGGCAGGCCACATAGCGCGAAGATCGGATGGCCGATGGGGCAAAAAGGTCCTTGAATGGAGACCACGTACTAGCAAGCGTAGTGTCGGACGGCCACCTACGATATGGACCGACGACCTGGTGAGAATCGCTGGGTCTCGCTGGATGCAGGTGGCTATGGACCGGTCGCGCTGGAATTCGATTGGAGAGGCCTATGGTCAGCAGTGGACAACTACGGGTTGAAATAATGATGTAGAAGTCGTTGAGCCGGGGAGGGTTCTTTGGCCGTAATTACCAACCTGGTTACTTATTTCCGAAATAAGCAAAATTTGGCACAAACTTTGACCTTGGACGTCTCGAGTCACGCGAGATTGTTGCCAACTTCAGTCGAAGGGGTAATTTTGACTGGTTTATAGAACGGTGTGTGAATGCCGCGTACTTACCTAATTTAAAATAGGGTCGCATCTTATTGAAGGCTCGTTTTATGCATCCGTCAAATTCCGGCGATGTTTTATTGCATTTTCCGAATATCTTTTCTGCAAGCATAGAATAATTGTTTCAATCGTCATATAGCCTTGAAAATACACAAACTTGGGACCTTTAAAATATAAAAAGATATCTTGGGGTCATTGTTACTTCGTGTGAGCCAATAGGTTTAGCGAACTTAGCAATAAATGTCTTAAGATATTTGTACGTCCATTAGACCGTTCTGGTAACTTCTAAATATACGAATTGATGTAGATGTTATTGTTTCTAATAATTATTATAAGTAATACATTTATTTGGTTTTTCGTTTTCATATATTATTTATATTATTCTAAGGTTTTTATTACGATTTTGTGTGACACTAAAACACCACAATTGCAAATTAATGTGTTATTTGACCATTGATTGGCATAATGGTAGTGATTCTGCTTTCTGTGCGAATGAGTCCCGGGTTCGAATCCCGGTAGGGGCAAATTTTGTGTGATGAGCACACATGTTTGTACCCGAGTCATAGACGTATTTATCTATTTATGTATTGTATTTATCTATATAAGTATGTATTTCGTTGTCTAGTACCTAAGATATAGGGAATCCTAGTTTGGGACTAGATCAGAGTGTCTGTGTGTTCAGAATATTATTATACTTATTATTAATGTAACAAAAGCGGATGTGTATTTGTATTATATGCCTGTGTTATTGTTACCTCTTCACGATTCATTCCAAGAACTGATTGTTTTAAAGTTAGATAATATAGGGTGAAATATGATCACAACCGCAATGTATGCCAGGCTCGAACACCATGACGGAGTACACGGGCATGTCGGAAGCGGCCGAGCGGCCTTGGTGGGTGATGGCCCCAGCGGCACGTCTTATCGCGCCTTCGGTGCAACGTGGTGCGGTCAGGTACATTTTTCGACAAAAAAGTGTGGTGAATACGATACAAAGGTGGACAGAGGCAATCAGTCGTTATCACTATCGCTAGTGTGGTACAAAAAGTAGTCTAGATCTTACATGCGGACTGCCAGAAAGATATATACGGTAGCGAGAATGGAGATAGGATATGAGTCATTATCAGCACAGAGCGGAGCCGCAGGTTTTAGTTAGTTCTGCATAAACACTGAACAGCTCTAATTTGTCACTCGATAAGATCAGAACCCAGTTCGATTAGTAAGTAATGATTAGGTCTTCTTGTAATAAGACTGGGTATGCAAGAACATACATATCTACACTCACGCCGATATCCCATAAGGGTAGGCAGAGACCATAGTATATACTACATACATATGTACATACAGCCACGCCTCTTTCCCATTGGGGTAGGCAGAGACTACTTCTTTCCATCTGCTACGATCGTTCAATGTAGCAGAGTGGCTATCCGCAGTCCACATTTCGCCCTCGTGGGACGTGTCGGGTGGCGAACTACGACGTCGCCATTTATAAGGTTAAAAATGTTATAGTTCCTCATTGAGTTCCCCCGGCTTAATGCAGAGAAAAGGAAAAAGGATGAGGTAGGAAAGGTGTATTGAGCAAGGAATATGGAATTTTGGAATAGGATTATAGGATATAGAATACTATTATCTCGGAAGGAGTAGGAAGAGACAGAAGTAGCTCGGGAGGCCGGGGTTGCTTACCCATATGTTTAAGTCTATTTGCCGGACAGGCTAAAACACTAAGTACTCCCTGACCTTTTAGTATTTATATGCAAGAACATATAAGTACTAAAACCTGATTTACTGGTGAAAGATCAAAACTGGGTGAGTCTCGTCTCTATCTTGCATAAGTTACTAACATCTGTTTTACTGGTGCAAGTTGAAGACTGGGCGAATCTCGTGTCGGTCTTGCATAGGCAATATTACTAACACCTGTTTTACTGGTGCAAGTTGAAGACTGGGCGAATCTCGTGTCGGTCTTGTATAGGCAACATTACTAACACCTGTTTTACTGGTGCAAGTTGAAGACTGGGCGAATCTCGTGTCGGTCTTGTATAGGCAACATTACTAACACCTGTTTTACTAGTGCAAGTTGAAGACTGGGCGAATCTCGCGTCGGTCTTGCATAGGCAACATTACAAACATTTGTTTTACTGGTGCAAGTTGAAGACTGAGCGAATCTTGCGTCGATCTTGCATAGGCAACATTACTAACACCTGTTTTACTGGTGCAAGTTGAAAACTGTCCGTAAAGTGTCTAGGTTTGTTTTAATTTGGTGGATTCAAACAGTGTTCAAAATCGTAAAGATGGTACATTACCAACTTTACAGTATTCAGGTTTCGTAATCGGATGTTAGAAATAACCTCGGACAAGGCTTCCATTTTATTATGATTATGTATCCAATATTATATTTATTACCACATTTGCCTGTTTCGCTAATTAAGCAATGAAGATGTTTTTATTTTTTTAATTAAACAAAATATGTTATCTATATATATTATCTATTACTATTATAAAATTGTTAAATGTCAAATTTTTTAAATCAAAGAAATTAAAAAAGAACTACTCAGATCGACTAATTCAGGACTTCTGAAACCGAATCCGTCGATGTTTGTTTGTTGTTCGGGCTTCACACAAAAACCAGCAGGTTGAGTGATTAAACTATTACAGTCTTAAAGGCACTATTTCGACTTAATTAATGCAGCATGTTTCATCAAACTCGATCCAGTAGAATTGCAGATACAGCTTGATCCCTGTTTTTGTGCTTAGGTACGAGAGGTCAAGTAAAAGTGGTTCATAGACTTTTTATCTAAATCTATGATTGTGTGGGGATTTCCCATGTTGCGGAAAACCGATATTCACCCGGGCCGAGCCGCGGGCAAAAGCTAGTACTATTATAAAATTGATGTCACATTTTCAAAAATCAAAGATATTTAAAAACAAATTACTCAGACCGACTAATTAAAGGCTTCTGAAACCAAATTTGTTCATGTTTGTTTATTTGTTCGGGTTTCACAGAAAAACCAGCCGGTAGATTTTGGTTAAACTGTTAGATCCACATCCACGTATAGACCTGTACTTTGCGACACTGTTTGCTGATGTTGACTTCGATCTCAAGGATGCTCGTGTACGTTACTCAACGCGTGTCCACATTACAAAAGTCATCGTATTCATATGATGTTGAAAAGATGACAAGAGACGTGCTTGTAGAGATACATATACATTGGATATTGTATGGACTTAGTAGTTACAAAATCATTGATGGTAGTTGTGAAACTCAGTAGGCTGAGTGTCCGACCGGGCACAGTATGGGCTTCCTGGTATAGAGTGTAAGATAATTAAAAAACATGTTATGCTTGTATGGTATTAATCTTATCATCAATAAATTTATAGTATCCTTGAAAGATACAGAGAAAATCATTTCAGTGCTAAACTTAAAAAGCAAATTTGGACTATACATTCATATAGTCACGTTTTTCTCCCTGGTTCTCCGGCAGGGAATCGAACCCCGGTCTCCTGCATGACAGGAGATACTGACCACTATACTATCGCAGAACTGGGGTAGGCAAAGACCATTTCTTTCCACTTGCCACGATCGTTTAATGTAATCTGTAGCTCACATTTCGCCCCCGCGGAAACGAGACGTCTCGGGTGGCGAACCAAGATGCCGTCATTTTTATAGGGTTCAAAAGCGTTAACGGTCCTCATTGTGTTTCCAAGAAAAGGAAGGAAAGAAAGAGGGTGAGGTGGGAAAGGTGTATTGAGCAAAGAATATGGAATTTAGGTGAAGGACTATAGGATACTACTATCTCGGAAAGAGTAGGAAGAGACAGTAGTAGCTCGGGGGGCCGGGGTCGCGTACCCGTGTACTTAAGTCTATTTGCCGGACAGGTTAAAAGACTCCCTTGCACTCCCTTGCCAGTGTCTATAATATAGTGATATATTTCAGAGGTGCAGAGAGAGTTATGGTTGCGTAGTGTAAGGTTTCATCCTGAAGCGAGAATCGAAAGGTCTCGGGTTCAATCCAGAGCTGCCACGCTAATATTACTATGCCTTCTCCGTATTTTGGAAGGCACGAAAACTATGAGTCCCGTCAGGGGTATCAATAATAGGATTTTATTTAAATACTAGCTAATGCCTGCGACTTCGTCTGCGTTGTTTATTATATTAATAATACATTCTCTTTAAAGGAGAATAAATACTGCTTGTACTTATGTACGCGCGTTAGAATTTATATTTCTTTAGTGTAAAATGATATATTATGTATATATAGATAATTATTGCCAATTGGTGTGTCTGTTAGTGATCGCGTAACTTCTGAACAACTTGACCGATTGAGGTGATATTAATATTCACACAATATTTTTTCTTTATTTCGAGTAGAATGTTGGAATAACGTCGGATACTGTGGTCCGATAGGTAATATAGATAATATTTGTGTACAAATCGTCACTGTTCTAGAGATAATATTTGTGTACAAATAGTCACTGTTCTAGAGATAATATTTGTGTACAAATCGTCACTGTTCTAGAGATAATATTTGTGTACAAATCGTCACTGTTCTAGAGATAATATTTGTGTACAAATCGTCACTGTTCTAGAGATAATATTTGTTTATAAATCGTCATTATAGTAGAGTTAATATTTGTGTACAAATCGTCATTATGGTAGAGATAATACTTGTGTACTAATCGTCATTATAATAGAGATACATACATACATGCATACGTATGGCCGTACGTATGTACGTACGTACGTACATACAAAGTTACAAACATACATTGAACGTCGCGTGAATGCGGTGGAAATGTGTTCATCCTGAGTGATCGATTGATGACTAGTGTGATAAGGGATCGGTGTAAGTTGAAGTATGATGTGGTGACTGAAGGATCGAGAAAGGAATGCTCCAATGGTTTGGTCATTTAGAAAGACTAAGTGAGATTCGATTGATGAAATGAATATACCGGGCAAATGTGAGTGGCCACATGTGGAAGAGGGCGCCCACGAAAATCTTACCTGAATCAAATCAACAACTTGTTTCAAAAATCTCAAGTTTGTAGCACCCTTAACCGACAAAATGGTATGAAAAGATGTATGGATGTGTATGAGGCGAGAGAGGTGTGTCAGGATCGTAGTATGTGGGAAACTATGGTCTCTACCTACTCTTATTGGTTATCGGCGTGAGAGATATAATAGTCATTAAAGTAGAGATTTTTTTATCTCTGCTCTACCCTAAGGTCGACTGGTAGAAAATGCCTAAGGCATTAAGTCCGCCTTTACATTTTTTATGTATGAAATGTAAATAAATAATATTATATTTGCCTTGATGTCTTATTTTTACGATTGGAAAATGCCTGACTCATTGCGCCGCATCCAGGGCACGGCATCGAGCGGGTATGTATGGCTTATATACATTAGAAACCACTCGGTATCCTCCACACAGGCCCCGCGCCCAACTACGGGAGTCGCATAAGCGTTGAATGTCGTCTGTGGTGGTAGGTATTGCCTAATCAAATTTCATCACTTGTTACATAATAACAGTAATAACAATAACATTAACGAACAAGGTTGACTAATTTAGTTTAATGGCAAGAATCGTTAACGTTTTCGCTGTCGATCACGCGCTAGCGCGTGATGCGGGCACTTTTCAATCAAATTTATTATAATAAGTAAATGGCCTTTCGGGAAAACCCATCTCTACGTCGAGATAATAATTATCAACACATCCTCACGTGGCTGACAGTGAAAATGTTAATATATTAAACTTAATGATGTATAAATGCGGGGGCCTAGTGGATTATGCCCTCTCAGAGATCCGGAGGTCGATCGAATCCGATAGAGCTACGTAAATGGAGTTTTTAAATCTAAAAATGTATGGAAATATAGTTTCCATGCGTTTTTCCACGCTTCGCGGGCCCGTTAAACAGTGAATTCCGGGTGGTAACTAAATGCATGTCAGTAATCGTTGCATAGATTGTGGGACTTTGTCTTTATCGCCGAGTACAAATGACAGACAGCTCTGTCATCGGAAACATCCCAATAGCCACAGCTCTTGCAAACCCTGATCTAAAGACGAAATACTGTTGATGCTGAAGATTACAGTGAAGAATCTTGGTATCTTTTATTTTTCTCTTTTAAAGGAAAGGCAAAGGGATCCAGGCTCACACAGCCTTATCTGTAGTAGTTATGTATTTTTTTCAAGTTAACAAAACTCTGGTGCATCTCATTTTATTGTTTCTTTGAAGTTCGACGATGACTCTGCGAAAGTTCTCGCAGGCTATTATATATATTGAATAAATATGGTCCCTTTACAATGTTAGTCACAGTTTTATTCCAATGTTTTAATATTGTTCACAATTATTGATGTCTGAAACTCAAAACACCACAAAGTTACATGTCAAACATCACAATAGACTATTATAAAATACTGAAATAAAACTTTAACTCGGGTTGTCCCCAAAAACTTCTGGCTAGCTTGGTGTGTCTATTGAAATTATTATATTTTTTAAAACTAATTAACTTTTTATAATAATTATTAGAGATCGTTAAGTTTGATTAAATAATACGCGTAATGGTCGACTGTTAAGTTGCACAACATTGAGTTGCTAAAAGTATGTCATTTAATTTAGAAATGGGTATTATAACATTGTAACAAAATTAAATCTTAAACTAAGTAAGTATGTGTACTTGACCTAGATTTATTGTTGATATGTGGTGTGTGTATGGCAGGTTTCTTTCAACGTAGACAAAACTCCTAAATGGGACTGCGTTGTCACAAGGACGGCTTGTGCGCCGTCACACTCATACTATATGACTACTTAAATGACTAAAAAATCTGCGTTGGTTTAAATCAGAGCTCCTTAAACTTTTTTGTCGTATAGACCACTTGTGATGTTTTTCCCAAATCGTAGTTAATATGAAACTTTTGTAAAATTAACTTCAAATGTGTTTTTAACAGTTGGCGTGGACCCTTTGTAGGTCATCGTCGACCCCTGGGGCTCGAAATAGACCAATTTGGGTAACAATGGTTTAAATCGACAGACGTAAAGATAATTGATATTTGTAGGGGGACTTCAGATTTAACTGTAGATGTCCTACTGCCTCACTCCTTAGTGCACTTCGAGCGGCGCGCGGAGGGGGGCGGGGGGTGTATCTAGGCAGACAGCTATTAAAATCTTGAACTTTAATCAATTTACTCATACTGACTAAAGAGTCTGCATTGTCTTATAACGATACGTTAGGAGGGCTTCGGGATCCACTGCGGATGTCCCGCCGATACTCCTCAGTGCCTCGCTCTCACGCACTTCATAGGGTGTTATTTAGGTTTGCTTCTCCTGCACCTCGGCAACTTAAGATGATCACTTGCCGCTTTTTTATACATGGATCGATGGTTCCTATGGTTTCTATATGCAGACTATCAAAATCCTGAATTTTGATCAATTTATATTATCAAGGATATTGTTAGTAATAAATCAACTCCGCAAATTTGAATATTTAGCGTATTGTAAATAGGTGGGAGTCAATCCAATCCCATCTAAAATATGCCCCAGAACGTATAGTTTCCTGTTTAGATGATAAAAGAAGAAACTGAATTTCTGTTCTTCTTCTTCTGATGCCTCTCCAATATCTAATGACTTTGACCTCAGAATATTTGCACCCTTGCAATCTGCATTCTGCTTAGAATATTTATAGATTTAAGTAAATTATTGTTTCATAGATTAATAAATATATATGTATGTAAATATTTTGAATCATGACTTCCTAAGTTTTGAATTATAATAAAGTTCAAAATATTCATTTTTGTTCATAATATTTGAATATTTTTAATAGTAAACCAACGAAATATTCGAATGATTATGGCAGTTCATCAGACAATCAGATCGGTCTATTGATTTGTATAAAATAATATGTTAATGTTTTTGTATACATACCTATATCATGCAATACATTTTCAGTTTTCGTAAAATGCACAAAACACAACACTATGGCACACAAATTGATTAAATATTTAAAATATCGCATTTTTAATTAAATAGTACTCGTTAATTTGAAAGTCTTTCATTAACTGGTTAGATAGATTTCATTTACTAATTATATTGATGAAATAATTAGAGCTTACTCGTATAAGGAAAACGAACTGTAATTCCAAATTTAAAAAAATATCAATATATTTTTTTAAATTTCGAATTACAGTTCGTTTATAAAAACAATTTTTTATATCCGATTATTTCTTTACGACCTAAACTTTTTTAAATATAGAATCGCACAGTACAGGCCGGCGGGGTGGAAGCGCAGCCAGTGCTGCTGTATTGTTGTTGCGCCGTGCCCCTACCGAGTCGCGATAGTTACGAAAGTTTGACGATGTTGTCATTAAACTATCTTAACAATTACAGAGCGTTTGTAAATTGTATAGACTATTTAAGTAAACACAATTGAATATTGCTTTAAATTTATGTGAACCTAGATTTTCAACCGTAGTGGCTTTGTGGTTTTATAGTTGTATAACTTTTTAAACCTAATATTAACCTGAGTCATGTCAGAGTGTGCTGTTATTACTGCAATTGGGTTATACGGGTAAGATGGTCGACTGCCGTTTGAAATTTTCTCAGTTTTCCCCATAATCCCTTCGAGGACTAGTATCGTTCAGACACTAGTCGTAATTCGTTGTTGTGGGTGCTTTCAGAAGCAGCTTTTCCATGTAAATTTGTTAATTACTTGTAGCAAGAGCAAGACTGGGTATACAAGAACAATCATCATCATTATCATCAACCTGTGGAAGTCCACTGTTGGACATATCACCTCCTTAAAAAGGAAGGATTTGCCATAATCCCCACGCTTGGCAGACTTCTTGAAGATCGCAGTAGATTTTGATTGTGTAACACAATAATACTGCTGTCCATTATCCTGGTACACCCATTAGGTGGTCCTCATAGCATTTAAGGGAAGAGGTGGAGTGACGCTATTGTTTCTCGCGGCGCCAAACAGCAAGAACAATACCAAAACTAAAACCTGATTTACAGATGCAAGCCTAAGACTCGGATAGTCTCGCGTCGGTCTCGACTCTCGAGATGTTGGTTTTCGATGCCGGTCGTATTCAGTTATGAGTTCAAGCATCATTACGTTCATACACGTAACGGTGTATTCAAATTTAAAAGTAGGTTAACCAAGAGATCGTCAATATCTTCGCTTTTGAAATTTTAAGAGAGCTCGTGCAAATTGGCGTGTATGTGTATGTACATCAGAAAATTATTATCACAAATACTAGTTTTGCAACTTTTTCCATACAATTGAGCAATTATTGAAGATGTTTTTAAATTAAAGTAGGATTGCCATGACAGCCAGGGCGGCCTAACTGAATTTTCTTTCAACATAGATTTTATTAATACTGTTGTAAAGGTTAAAGTAATAGTTCTATAATGGCTTATGAAATTAATTCACTATTTCATCCATAGTTGACAGTGATTTTTACTTTTGCCTATCAGATATTTTTTTTAAATTTTATCATTAAATTTTTTTTAACAATTAATTATTTTTTCGATTGATTAATTAGGGTTAATACCTTTTTTTCTTTTTTTTACGCACAGAAAATGGCTGACCCATATCGCCGCTCCGAGGGCACATCACGACGGTTATGTGAGGATTGCACCCGCTAAAAACTGTGCGGCGTCCGGCTTGGCCCTTGGGCCCGAGCGCGGGAATCACGTGCATCCGCGGAGGGTTAATACCCTAACTAATATTATAAATGCGAATGTTAGTTTGTTTGTTACCCTTTCACGCCTTAACTATTCAATCGATCATCATGAAATTTTGTGGACACATTATCTGAGGTACAGTACAGTACAGGACATACCTACCTTTCTTACCTATCTTAAAAAAAATGTTTCCGAGGGATAAAAGTAATAGGTTACAAAGTTACGAAATAACTGTATTTTTCAACGGTATATATTTAAGGACATCAACGCAAGCGAATCGGCGGGCAAAAGTTAGTAGTTTTAAAAATAAAATCAAAATAAAATTAAAAAAAACAACTAAGCCGCTCTATTTCTCGTGGGCTCAATGAAGTGTATGCGTTGTGAACATTACGTTTCTGTTGTCTCAATTACAGGCATTAGAAGCAATTATTTAGCTCTCATGACCATCATCATCATCAACTTTTGAGGATCCACTGCTGGACATGGCCCTGTTCCCTAAAAATGAAGGTTTTGACATAATCACTACGCTTGGCAAACGTCTGGAGATTCCAGTAAATCTTGATTAAATAACAGGATAACTTTGCTGCTCGTAATCCTGCTACATCCCTTAACTGGTTCTCTCAGCACTAACAAGAAGAGATTGGGTGATGTCCACAGACGTCTATTGGTATACTAAAGCCTATCAAGGTAGCTTATAAGCTACTTACCATCAGATGGGCTGTATGTATGTACACTCGCTACATCTATGGTATAAATACAAGCCCATCTCGATCCACCCTGTTATAGTTATCCGCTTATGGACAGAATATTTTATATTTTTTTTTATATGCTGCATTGAGAAAAATAGTGTTACTTCATTTAATGATGAATACATATTTCCTTAGGTACGGAGCGAGAGAATCTAAAAATATTTTTTTTTAATTATTCAAAATCAAGATACTTTTATGTCTAATTTGACCAATGTTTTAAAGTTACCTTTGCGTCTGTATAACCGCACAATGCACCGGTCGAAAGTACTAATGATAAGGACCCGCAGAGAACGTGTTAATATACAAAACTTACAGCCACTATTAATTTTGAATTATTATTTCTGTTCTGGTGTTGCTGACTGGTCTGAAGGTCGCCTCCATCTTCTTGTATCATAAAGGCACGGCATAAAATTATTTTAATAAGACATATATTATATATGGAATACATATCGCTTATCGAATAGAATAATGACGTAATTGCAAAAAAGTTAAAATTG